>JAJHZJ010000226.1:3666392-3883892 GCA_023548195.1 Bettongia penicillata ogilbyi
CAGTTGCCTATACATTTGGTTAGTTCCTTATCAATTACACTTTTAAATGTATTACAGTTAGTAAAGAATGCATTTAATATTTTGGCCTTACTGTATTTTCTCTATCTATCTATCTATCTATCTATCTATCTATCTATCTATCTATCTAATCTATTATTGGGTTTGTCTAAGGCTTATAGAAAGCCATTGAACTTACCTGCAATTAACATTCCTAATTCTTCTCCTTGGGGCAAAGCAGGCAGTTCTAATCACTTTATATGACAGACTTTCAACTATTTGAAAATAGCTAATTCCTCCAGAGTTTCCCTTTTTCAAGTTAAGTGTGCCTAATACCTTCAGCCAATCCTTTCATGACTAGGACTCTTCACCATTCTTCTTAAGCTGTAGTGCCCAGGACTTAGTACCATACTCCAAATGAGGTCTGGTGAAGGCAAAGTATAGCAGAACTATTGCCTTCCTATTCCTGGAATCTAGTCTTTTTTTTTTTTAAATGCAGCCTAAGATTGCATTAGCTTTTTAAATTGCCATTTCATGCTGCCAACCCATATGGAACCTGTGGTTCATTAAAACCACAGTATCTTTTTCAGAACAACAGCTTACTAATCATTCCTATCCTACCTTCTACTTGGGAAACTAGTTTCTTATACCCAATTGTAAAACTAAATTTATTCCTATTGAATTTAATCTTATTAGACTCAGTCCAATGCACTAACTTGTCAAAATCCTTTGCTTTTGGTTCTATCATCTAGTTTGTTAGCTGTCCTTGCTTTATATGCTTTGAAAATTTGATGAGCATGCCATCGATGCTTTTATCTAAGTCACTGATAAAAATGTTTAACAACACAGGGCCAAACACAGATCCCAGAGGTATTCCACTGGAAACGTCTTACCGTGTTAACTTTGAACAATGAATGACTTCTCTTTGAGTTTGGCCAACCAACCAGATCTGAGTCCATCAAATAGTATCATCATTTAATACAAATCTCTTCATTCTGTCTACAAGAACAGTACAAGATATTTTATCAAAAACTTTATCCACAGCATTCCTCTCATTAACTAAATCTTGTTGAAAAAAGGAAATATGGTTAATCTGGCATAGACTGTTCTTACTGAAAGCATTCTCAGTCTTGGAATCATCTCTTCTGTAGATGTTCATTTCATAGCTATCTTTTTAATGATTCATTCTATAGTTTTCCCAGGATTCAGATCAGCCTCAACAGACCGCCAAACAGTCAATCAACATTAAGCATTTACTAGTTGGTAGACTTGGTGTTGAGGACATAAAGGAAGAACAAAACCAGTTCTTGCTCTCATTGGGAGAGATGACATGTCCCTAAATAGTCACGTATCTTCCACTTTTTTTCTTTTTGAAAGTTGGGACATTTGCCATTCTGCAGTATTTCGGTACCTTTCCTCTTTTCCATGGTTGTATGATTTTTTTTGCCCCAACATTACTGACAGTAGCTCAGCAATCACATCTGTCACTTATTTCAGTTCCTGAAAATATAGTTCCTCTGGACCAGGTGAGTACAATTCATAGAGGACAGCTGGGAACTATCTAGCTCTTGCTTATTTTCTTTTGCTCCTTACTCTCCGTTTTTAAGTTGGGCTTTTCCATGACTCTCTCCGTTAGTTACTTCCCCACATGCCCAGGTATTTTTGTGGTTATTCCATTCCCTTTTCTGTGATTTTAGTTAAAGTTACAATCTATTCTCTGCTGTTTCCAATAATTTTGCTGAACTATTAACACTAAGAAAACACAGGTGCTCCATCAGCCACCACATCATCCATACATGGAACCACTGGCTACAGCAAATGGAGAAGTTTTGAATGCTGTGGATAAGATCACTTATCTTGGCACTGTACTTTCCAGGGATGTACATGTTGAAAATGAAGCTGACACACACATCGCCAGAGCTGGCTCAGTGCTTGAGAGGCTCCAACCACCAAACTGAAGGCCTATGGAGTTATCGTGCTGACTTCATTGTTGTGTATCTGTGAAACCTGGACACTATACTAGCGCCATGTCAGAAAATTGAATCACTTCCATCTGAACTGTCTTAGGAAGATTCAGAAGGTCACCTGGCAGCATAAGGTACCAGACATAAAAGTCCTTCCTCAAACTAAACTGCCAAGCATTCAAACTCTGCTTCAGAGAGCGCAGCTTTGATGGGCTGACCACGTTGTTTGAATGCAAAACATATGCTTGCCAAAAGATTATTTTATGGAGAACTCACACAGGGCAAGTGTTCACATGGTGGTCAGAAGAAGAGATACAAGGACACTTTCAAGGTCTCCACAGAGGATTCATCCAATGGAATAATTCTTTTTGGGGTGAGCCATGACTTTTCAGGTCTTTTCCTTTTCTGACGGTTGTCATGCATCAAAGCTCTATGTAGGATAGGCCTAAGAAAGAGCTTCTCTTCCGACTATTGAAGGATTAAGTAGCTAGAGAATTATGTAAATCAGTTCATAGTAGACTTGAGGAAACTTGGCAACTGAAAAAACCAATAACCTGTTTTTCATATGGTTAGTTACTTTATCATGGTGAGAAAAATAAATCTTTGTTCCATCATAAAAGAGTGAAAGAAACCAGTTGTTTGAAACCAACATGATTGGTTTGTATGGAGTTGTATCACTTTTTCTTTTGGAAGTAATGAAAAACTCAATTCTGCTCTCAAGATGTCAGTCAGTGAGAGAGGTACACATAATTAAAACCACTCTGGTCCTCAGATTCACTTTAACTAAGTGGTTTCCTCCCTCCCTCCTTTCCTCCCTCCTTCCCTTCCTTCCTTCTTTCTCCCATTCAGTGTTTTGGCGCTTCAAAAGCATCCATTGCCCAAATACCTACAACCACCATCATCTATGCTTATATCTTAAAAATAAATGAGGGGTACACATCTAATAGAGAATTCCCTGAAATAAAATACCCAGTAGATTATATTCCCCACAAGCCCCTTATCAGTCTCCTGCAGAGATTCTAAAATGCTTATCTCGATAGACCAGATTATGGGGCTCACCCACTCTCCATGCTGAGTAGGAATCAAGGGACATTCTCCACTGTCAGCAGTCCCAGCTTTGCCAAGCCAGATAAATCAATTAATGGGATGCAAGGCTGCTTGCCTTTCTTTCTCCTTCCCAATGTTTTCCTGACCCACACTTTCTCCCCCCAACCCAACCCCTTAGTTCCAAGTTTAATACCATCTGAGAGTCCTTATTTACAAGAGGGCTTGTGCAGGTGCAAGCTTTCAGCCCAACAGTATAGGAGCTGTCGTCAGCCCCCCTCCTAGTCTTGGGGGCGCCCCTCTTTGTGTGATACCTTTTCTCTCCTCTCCTTTTCAGACTAAAGGCTACCCAGAGCAGTTAATCGGATTATGCTAATTTGTACTTCATGAACCCAAACAGTGTAAGGGATCTGCAGAGGGTCTGCTTAGACCCGGGGGGAAGGACAATGAGTTTAAGTCAGTTAACGACAACAACCGTCACCAAAAACACATTGCAAGAAAAGAGTATGTCTTTTGTAGCCATGGACAAAGGCTGCTACTCTGGCAAGCCCACATAGCCCTTGACAGTTTAAAGTGCTCACCATTGGAGCAGAAAAGGCGCAATGGTGAATGTACCATGAGTGGCATAATGGAAAGACTGTTTCCTGTTGTTTTTTTAAAGTGAGACTCTTCCTCTTGTTTCAACATTCTGCCTTTCACCTCCCTCTCTGGCAGGCCCTTTTATGTACATATGATTCTGGAAGGTGATGTAACCTATTGCAGTGGACAGTTCCATGTTTATCGAACAACTCAACAAATATTATTAAATGCCTATGAGGCAGGAAGCACTATTCCTGTGAGGTGCTTTGCCAGGCTAGCTGCAGGTGTAAATTTAGTTAGAAAAACATGTTTTTAAGCCTCTTCTATGCACTAGGTGAAATATTTTATCCAGTTGGTTAGCTGTCTCTCCCAACTCTGTGGCACTGGCAGATACAATGAACATGTTTCATTCAGTAACTCCATTAGCAAACATTTATTTATTGTATTTAGAATAACTTTCTAGGAGGTACTGGAAGAGATTAAAAGAGTTGTATCCCCAGTAGTGACATGCCAAAATGAAAAATGACAACATTTCAGCTCTTAAAGGACTTTTAATTTAATAGGGGAATATAAGATATATACACAAATTAATATTTTACAAGGTAAGATGAAAGAGGTAGAGAAGAAATCCAGACAAAATTTTTAAGGATAATTTGAGGAAGTCAAGAGATGACTTTAAGTCTGAGCTATGTAGATCAGTGGATCATGGTGGGGGAAGAGCCTGATCTGGGCCTTGAAGGAAAATAAAAATTTCACCCTGGTCGTTGTGCTTCAGGCCTATAATTCTGGCTCCTGGGGATGCTGAGGTTAGTGGATTGCTTGAGCTTGGGAGTTCTGAGTTGTATTTGAGCTCAAGCCATTCAGGTGTCTCTGCCGTAAGCCTTAGACCTGAAACAGGGAACCACCAGGCTGCCTAAGGAGGGTAGAACTGGCCCAGATCAGGAACTAAATCAAGTCAGAACTCCCATATCAGTGAATGGGTCTTTTACTTTTAGGCAGGGTAAGATAAGGGACCAAAATGAAAAAATAAAAAGAATTTCTAAAAATGAAATGAAAATTTCAGCAGTTGGAAATGAAAATAGACCATCACATACATTATTGGCATAGAGGATAGCCTACTCAAGAGGGCAAGATGTCATGGGGGAAGGGTGGGATGTGGTTTAGTTTTACTGAAACAATGAGCAATGCTATCCATGGGATTTTCTTGACAAAAATACTGGAGTGGTATGCCATTTCCTTTTCTGATGAATGGTGTGGTTACTGACTTAGACCATGCATCTTTGAGAGTGAAGTCAAATGGGAATAGGGAAGCATTGCTAACAATAAGTTTAGCAGAGGTGACAGAATTCCAGTTGAACTATTTACAGTCTTAAAAGATGATGCTGTTATAAGGCTGCGCACAATATGTCAGCAATTTGAAAAACTCAACAGTGGTCACTGGATTGGAAAAGGTCGGTTTACATCCCATTCCTAAAGAATAGCAGTGCCAAAGAATGTTCAAACAATTGAACAGTTGTATTCATTTCACATCCCAGCAAGGATATGCTTAGTTAGGCTTCAGTAGTATGTGAACTGAAATTATCAGAAGTGTAGGTTGGTGTTTGAAGAGGCAGAGGAACTAGAGACCAAATTGCCAACATTTGCTGAATTATGGGGAAAGCAAGGGAGTTCCAGAAAAATATCTATTTGTGCTTCATTGACTACACTAAAGATTTGCTTGTGTGGATTACAACAAAATGTGGCAAATCCTCAAAGAGATGGGAGTACCAGATCATCTTGTTTCCTGGGGAAACTGCAATGTGAGTCAAGAAACAACAGTTAGAACCAAACATGGAACACCTGACTGGAACAAGATTGTGAAAGAAGTAATACAAGGTTGTACATCATCATCTTATTTATTTAACTTATATGCAAAGTACATTATGGGGAACACCAGGCTGGATGAATTAAAGCTGAAATTAAATTTGCTGGGAAAAATATCAACAATCCTAAATGCAGATTATACCACTCTGGTAGCAGAAAGTAAGACAGAATTAAGAAGTCTCTTGATGAGGGTGAAAGAGGAATGTGTACAAGATGGATTGAAACTTGATGTTAAAAAAAAAAAAATCATGGCATTAAAAAAAAAGATCAAGGCATCTGACCTGTGGTCAAGACAGCATTTTACCTTTTTCTAATTTCTTTTTCTTTTCTGGGCAGTGGTGGGAAATCGGGGTTAAGTGACTTGCCCAGAGTCATAGAGTATCAAGTGTCTGACATTGGATTTGAACTCAGGTGTTCCTAACTAACTGCAGGGCTGGTTCTCTATCCATTATATCACCTAGCTGCACCTCCTTTTTTTTTTCAATGGAAGGAAACAAATGAGAAAGAGTCAGGAAGGGCCCCTCACAACCTTCACTGACCTGTCTTCTCAGACATTTCTACCAAATCCCATTCATCTACCTGGTAGTGATCTAACATTCAGACATGCCACTTAGTGCCCCCTGGGAAGCAGCTTGCTAACATTTCTCCTTTGCAAATAGGATTGCTGCTGCATCAGTACAAATACCTTTACAACTAAAATAGCTAATCCGGGATCAGACAGGGTCACAGACAAATAAATAACAATCTGTTATGCTAATAGGTTCCACTTTGTACAGTGAATTCCATTGTTTACGATCATTGGGAAATCTTTCAGGCAGATCATATAAATATTATGCTGTTAGTTATATTTTAAAATATTAATAGTGATACCACCAAGTGACTTGTTTATTTAGCAGAAAATATGATTGGTGCCCTCCCCTCTATTTCTTGCTTTAAGTATTGCAATCAAGTCAACGCTACCAATTTCTCTATTGTGCATTCACCATCCTGGTGACTTCCCAGACTTAAAATACACTTTTTTGTCCACCACTTTCCTATACATGTTGCCTTACACTATTAGAAAGTGTAATAGGGATGAACTGGCCTATAGGAAGGGGAGGACATCCCTTAAACGATGTATAGATATTGCCAGCCTGTTCCAGTTCAAACACTACTTGAAACTCAGTGTGAACCTGTTTCAGTCATGTGTGACTGAGGGACTGGCACTGTGGGATGACAAAAAGGCTTCTGTTTGGTTTTAGATTCAGAAGAGCTGATGCCTTAAGGACTTCTGAGCCAGGACTCGGTGTGCCTCTAAAAAGAGATGACCTGCCCTTTTATAATTCTCTTTTCTTTTGCAGCTATGATAAGGCAGGCCTATTTAGAATTGGTCACAAGAGCCAGATGGGAGAGAAGAAGCTAGCCTCCCTCCCCTACCCAGCAATGGTGACTGTGAGTGGCCTTTTCTATTTCTTTTTGTGTTTGTTTTTTTATCTCAGATGAATGAATACCTTAAAATGGAATTGTCCAAGCAGCGTCCTTGTGAGTTTGGAATATCCAGAGATCCCATTAGCAATCAGACTGAAAGGTGGCAGGAATATTGCCTACCTAACATGGTAGCAGCATGTGTGGGGAGTGGTGACCAAGCATTAATCTTGAGGTGAACATGCCCAGGAAGCTGTCTTCTGGGTGTTGCAAGATCTAGAGAGATTTCAGGATAGTAACTAGTGACTTTTTCTTCCCCGATCCCAGAAAAGAAGGTAAGAGAGGTGTGGCTGGAAGGCAGCACCAGCAACAGCAGCAGAACAGACTGACGGAGTGGAGAAGTCATCTGGACCAGTATGGCTTCTTAGCCTGGCATCAGATCAGCCTAAGCCCTGCCTATCATCCAGCAGAGGTGATAATTTCTTCAAGTAACCAACCCAATTGAGTTGCAGAGTGATCATCTATAACATGTTCCATGTTGAACTTCATGATGACTCCACAAAGGGGGAAAAAATACTTCCAGGGTCAGGAGTTGGCAGGTACTCCTTTACCATACACTTTCTATACACATATGCTTCAGTCTCATTATCCTCTATAATATAGACCAAAGAATAAAATCTATTTTAAAGTGAACACAATCTTTTATTTTTTAAAACAACAGGCTTTTATTATGGCACATTTTTAAACACACAAATGAAGGTCTAAGGCCTTAAGCTAAGCACCCTGGGTCAGAGACATGGAGAAACACTTAGCAAGGGGGTAGGGTGGGGAGACAAAGGATGTATCTAGATCCCAATTGCCAGAGCCTAATATGTTGGTCTTCAAGGGTCACAGCAGGAAGAATTAAGTACAAGGGAGTCAGTCAACCATCTATTGGTAAAGCTACCTTTTGACTTATCATACCCAGGTTCCACCAAGCTTTCCTCTTCTCTTCTGAGCTTATGTATGGGAAGACTGGGTTCTTCCTTTCTTCCACCTGCCAAAGCAGTTCTTTATATTGCCCTTGTAGCTGTCATTTTAAGCATTAATTTGAAGCTGCTAGATAGCAAGGCCTCTGTCTTCTCTTTGGATCTCCACATCAGTGGCTTTGTTGCTGAATGTAATCTTTGGAACAATGAAATCTCTCAGTGACTTAGGAGATGGTCTTTTGAGACCTGCAGTGACTCTACACATCTTGGGCATGAGTGGCCATTCAGCAGACCATTCATAGGTCTGGTCCCTCTCACGACCACATTGAATTCAAAGGGATTCGTTGGTCATCCTGAGAGGGGAAGAGTCACATGACCTAAAGTGAACACAATCTTTAAATTCCCATTCTCTCCATGAACTTTTTGGGTTTTTATAGAAGAGTACACTCTAGACATTTGGGAGAATGTTTTGTACTAATTGTTCTTACTATACCTTTGCAGCAAATCCTTTTATTTCTAAAAGCCAATGGAGCCAATTGCCTGATTATTGATGTGGAGTTCACTAGTGGAATCTAATGACCAAAAGCACTAGAAATAGAGTCCATGATGGTTACCCTGAGAACTGCTTGCATGACTTTTATGCAAATACCTTTCCTGGCTTCCTTCAGTTCTTTGCTCAAACCTTACCTTCTACAAGAGATCATTCCCAATTCCCCTCAATGCTGTTTTTTTTCTCTCTTAGATTGCCTTCAAGTTACCTTGGATGTATCTTATAGGTACATTGTTGTTTATGTGTTGTATTACCTATGAGAAATTGAATCCTTTGAAGGCAGAGACTGTTTTTGTCCTTTTTGTGTACCCCTAGTACTTAGCACAAAACCTGTCATGTGATAAACTCAATCAATGCTCTTTGACTTGACTTAACTTCTGGGTACCTCAGTTTCTTCATCTGTAAAATAAGGGGGTGGGATTGGTGACCTCAAAGGTCACTTCCAACTCTAAATATATAATTCTATGATGTTATAGATAGTGATACTCATGATTCACCTAAAAATACTAATTTTTTTATTTTTACTTTCCCTCGAAACACATGAACTGATACAAAGTGTAGTGGAAAGGACTGCAACATTGTACAGAGTAATAGAAATGTGGTAATGATGATCAACTATGAATAATTTAGCTATTTTGCAGCAATTCAATGATCCAAGACATTTATTTAATTTAATTATTTTTTTAATGTTCTACAATCACTACCATAAAATTGATTTTATCCCCCCATACCTACCCACCACCACCCCCCTCCTTCCCCACAACAGCATACAATTATGTATAGGTTCTACATATACTTTCCTATTGAATATGTTTTCACCATAGTCATGCTATGTAGTCAAACTAAAATAAATGGAAGAAATCATATAACAAATCAAAACATAATACACTAAAACACACACATACACAAACATAATCTGCTACATTCTGAGAATGACTTCCATATTTCTTTCTCTGAGTGTGGAAGGCATTTTGCCTTAGAAAACCACCATTGGGATATATATTTTTTTAAATAAGTTCTTGCATTATTACGAAGTTCCAAGTCTACCAGAAAAAATTCTCATGCACTGTGGTCATTGCTGTGCACAAAGTTCTCCTGGTTCTGCTCCTTTTGCTCAGCATCAGATCATATAAGTCCTTCCAGGCCTCCCTGAAGTCTTCTTGTTCATCATTTCTTATGGCACAATAGTACTCCATTACATTCATATACCATAATTTATTCAGCCATGCCCCAAATGATGGGCATCCCCTTGACTTCCAGTTTTTAGTAACTACAAAGAGTGCTGCTATAAATATTTTTGTACATGTGGGACCCTTTCCCATTTTTATGGTCTCATGGGGATACAGTCCTAGAAGTGGTATTGCTAGGTCAAAGGGTATGCACATTTTGTAGCCCTTTGGACATGGTTCCAAACCGTTCTCCAGAATGGTTGGATGAGCTCACATCTCCACCAACAATGAATTAGTGTTCCAAGTCTCCCACATCCTCTCCAGCATTTATCATTTTCTTGTTCTGTCATGTTTGCCAATCTTATAGGTGTGATGTGGTACCTCAGAGTTGTTTTGATTTGCATCTCTCTAATCAGCAGTGATTTAGAGCATTTTTTCATATGATTATAGATATCTTTAATTTCTTCCTCTGAAAATTGCCTGTTCATATCCTTTGACCATTTATCAACTGGGGAATGACTTGTATAGTTATACATTTGTGTCAGTTCTTTATATATTCTAGAAATGAGGCCTTTATCCCTGAACTTAGCTGTAAAAATTTTTTTCCCAATTTACTACATCCCTCTGAATTTTGGTTGCATTGGGTTTGGTTGTACAAAAACTTTTCAGTTTAATGAATGAAAGTTATCCATCTTGCATTTCATAATGCTTTCTGTCCAAAAGCAAGAGATAGAAAGAGAAATCCCATTTAAAGCTAGGGTAGACATTATAAAATACTTAAGGAGTTTACCTGCCAAAACAAACCCAGGGATTATATGAACACAATTACAAGACACTTTTTGCACAAATAAAGTCAGATTTAAGTAAGTGGAAAAACATTAGTTGTTCATTGGGTAGGCCGAGCTAATATAATAAAAATGACAATTCTACCTAAATTAATTTACTTATTTAGTGCCATACCAATTAAACTATCAGATAATTATTTTCTAGAGCTGGACAAAATAATATCAAAATTCATTTGGAAGAACAAAAGGTCCAGAATATCAAAGGGACTAATGAAAAGAAGTGCTTGGCAAGGTGGCCTAGGGCTACCAGACCTCAAATTGTGCTATAAAGTAGCAATTATCAAAACCACTTGGTATTGGCTAAGAAACAGAGGGGTAGACAAATGGAATAGACTTGGCACTCAAGACACAGTAGGCAAGGAATATAGCAACCTCCTGTTTGATAAACCCAAGGACCCCAGCTTCTGGGATAAGAACTCACTGTTTGACAAAAATTTTTGGGAAAACTGGTTAACAGTGTGGCAGGAATTAGGCATAGACCCATGCCTGACACCGTACACAAGAATAAAGTCCTAATGGGTACATGATTTAGGTATAAAGATTGATACCATGAATAAACTGGAGAAGCAAGGTATAGTGTATTTATCAGATTTATGGAGAAGGAAAGAATTTTATACTAAAGAAGTGATAGAAAGCATTATGAAATGCAGTTCTGGAGAATTTATGATGTATAATGCTATCCATCTACAGAGAGAACTGAGGGAGTCTGAATGTAGATGGAGGCATACTTGTTTTAAACATTTTTTATTTTTCTTTTTTTTGGTCTCTTTTCTTTGCCAACATAACTAGTATGGAGATACATTTCTCATGACTGCACATGTATAATCAGTATCAAATTGCTTGCCTTCTCAGTGGGGGGGGAGGGAGAGAATATGGAAGAAAATTTGGAATTCAAAATAAAGAAACAACAAATGGTAAAAACTGTTTTTACATATAATTAGGAAAAATAAAATATTAAATATTTTCACTTTTAACCATGAAAGGCAGTTTGCCCATAGTGGATGGAGAGCTGGCCTCAGAATCAGGAGTACCTGGATCCAAGATGGCCTCTGCATTCACAAAAGAAGTTTCTCCTTACCACAAAGAAATCACAGATTTAATAAAAATATAACAACCCCCAAACTTCTAACCATATCTCAAAATTCTGTTCCTTGTCCCAAGAGATACCATTTTCTCCCAGGAATTTGGCTAGAATTTGTATGTGTATACTACATAAATCTACTTTTGAACTTCTCTCTTAGGCCAGATCCAATTATTCAACATATTGTGTGTATAAACATGCTAGATTGAATTTATTGTCCCAATGTTAACTTTTGAGACACATGGTATAAGGGTATACCCTGTTTAAATTTCAGCATAGTTGAGGGGAAAAGACAGAGACAATTAAATGTAATGTGAGGTCTTTTCAGGGTATTTTTATTCAGTTATTTCAGTCATCCCTGACTCAAGCACACTTCAGATAAATCTGGAAAGACTTGCATGAACTGATGCTGAGTGAAGTGAGCAGAACAAAGAAAACATTGTATACAGTAACAGCCACATTGTCTGATGACTGACTTTGATAGACTTAACTATTCTTAGCAAGGTAAGGATCTAAGACAGCTCCAAAAGACTCATGATGGAAAATGCTGTCCCCATCCAGGTAAAGAACTATGGAGTTTGAATGCAGATCAAAGCATATTGGTTACTTTCTCTCTCTTTTGTGTTTCTTCTTTTTTGTGGTTTCTCCCATTAGTTCTAATTCTTATGTACAACATGACTAATATGAAAATAAGTTTAATAGGAGTGTACATATTGAGCTTATATCAATTTGCATGCCATCCTGGGTCAGGGAGAGGGGAGAGATGGGGATAATATGTGGAAGATCTTATGGAAGTGAATGTTGAAAACTAAAAAAAAAAATAATTTAATTTAAAAAAAAAATCATGCCTGACTCTCTGTGACCCCATTTTGGGTTTTCTTGGCAAAGATATTGGAAAAATTTGCCAATTGCTTCTTCAGCTCATTTTATAGATGAGGAACTGAAACAAGCAGGGTTAAGTGACTTGTCCATTGTCACACAGCTAGTAAGTGTCTGAGGACAAATTTGAAATCAGGAAGAGCAATCTTTTTGATTCCAAGGTAGTAGTCTTTCGAATGCACTACCTAGCTGCCCTCTTTTTCAGGGTGAATGAAGCATTTCACACCTTGAAAGGGGTCTGAGGCTTTGAACAGCTCAATTGCATAGGAAAAGTCTAACAAGGAAAAGAAACTAGCTGTAGAGCACAGGTTGCCTCGATACCTTTGTCTCTAGACATTTTGCTCAAGATCTTAAAAGATCTTAAAATCTAGGCAATGTAGCTGACTGGTCAACATGTGTATTGTTTCTCACTGGGGGTACCAGGCAGAATTACCAAAGGAGAAAAGCTATGATATTTTCCACTTCCTGCCTGGGAGGTGACAAACCTTAGTGCCAAGGCCCTGAGGGAGCTAAAGAGGAAAGGTTTCTGCCAACTTTAGAACAAGCAATTCTGCCTTTTATGAAAGAGTGCAGTAGCAATCCAGCTGAAAAGAGTAGTGCAACACTCCAGCAGACAGAGCTCAATAACACCCAGCTCAGCCTGAGGCTGGAGGTACTAGAGCATGAAGCTTCCCATTGAACAGTGAGCCCATAGAGTCCAGCACATCCATCTGCCTGGCAGAGACACCATTCAAGAGACCTGGATAGCTCAGCTGGATGCCCTGCCTGGTCTCAGCCTGGCAGCAACTCTAGAGGGTGGACAGGGGAAGCTTGCCCAGCAGCAGATGGACGAGGCCCACAGAGACTTTACACCCTGTGAGAAGCAAACTCAGCAGATCTATCTGTCCAAGCTGAGACACCACACCCAGGAAGGAACTGTCCCTAACTGAATCGTAAAATAATTCATCCATCACCATCACATGCTCCACAGTGAATTTGTGAGGACTTTCTGGAGAAAAAGCTTGGAGATCCTATAGTTCTAAAATTTTGAGTTGACTTGGCCACAGGTATTCCCTTCACATAAGCCTTATCATTGTATTATGTCTGTGCCTGCTTTCTACCTGTGTGTTTGTAGGAGAGTGCATTCCAGGTTTGGGATACATGCCTTGTAACTACTGTTCTTCAATGAGTTAAAACTTTTGCTAAGAGTCAACTGAACCTTTTGGTTCAGTTAATCAGACTAGGAGTAGGTACCCAAGGGTTGCCCCTAAAACCCAAAATAACAGTCATCCCTCTGGTTATCCAACTTGTCACTGCTAGGGCAATTTGGAAAGTGAGTTCAGAGAAGGTACAACAATGATAAAGGAAAAGTTGCTAGTCTTTTCCTCACAAGCCTCCCCTATAGCAGGTAATCATTATTCTACTTTCTTAAAAACTGTTTTCAGCCTTTTTGAGGCAGAACTGTATTCTTCCCTTAAATCCATTCTCCAATGAGGAGGGGAACACTTATCCTTCCTGATATCTTAGACCTTTGCCATTCAGAGTTCCGAGGAATTGTTGGAGGTTGGAACAGTGCCTTAAGTCGGACAGTTGTTCTTTTGTATACCAGCTCTTTCGTTCTGGTAGACACAATCATTTGAAGAAAAAAGATGCAAGTTTTCTTTCTGCACATAAATTATTTGTTGAAAAACTGTCCCAGCTGTATGCATATATGTTCACTTTACTATGCAGATAGATATGTTATTTTATCAGTTAACAGCTATTCTGTAAGAACAGTAAGGACCGGGGAGGAGCCAAGATGATGGAGTAGAAAGACTCACGTATGCTAGCTCTGAACCCACAGCCCATAAATTTCCTATAAAAAGAACTCCCCACAAATTCTGGAGCAGTGCAAGCCACGCAGCAACACAGTGGAGGAGATTTCCATTCCAGAGAACCCTGAAAAACCGCCACCAAAGGTCCGTTGTGCACCGGACAGCGGAGCCCAGCCGTGACCTGCCCTGGCCGCATGGCCCCAGAGGAGCAGATCCAAGCAGGCTTCAGGGATGGAACCTCCGGTGGCTGGGAAGGTCCCTCCACCCACAGGTGCTACAGGTCAGTGAGAGAGACTTCTGGGCTGGCCGAGAAGGGAGCGGAGTGTCTCCGTGACTCAGGCCCCCTCAGGAGGCAGTGGCAGAGGCAGCGGTGGCCTGGGACCCCCGGAGCTGGCAGCAGCTCTGCTCCCTTACTGAAGGTCTCCATATAAACCCCCTGAGGGAACTGAGCCTGGGAGGCCGCCATGCCCCCCCCCCCAAGCACCAGAACTTAAGCTCACATTGAATAGCAGCCCCGCCCGCTGCTGAAAGCCCTGAGGCTGGGGAGCAACATTTGAATCTCAGACCCCAAGCACTAGCTGGGCAGATCTAGGCAGGGGTGGAGAGGAATCTCAGAAGTCAAGTAACTGGCTGGGAAAATGCCCAGAAAAGGGAAGAAAAATAAGACCATAGAAGGCTACTTTCTTGGTGGACAGATGATGTTTCCTCCTTTCATTTCTGATGAGGAAGCACAATGCTTACCATCAGGGAAAGACATAGAAGTCAAGGCCTCTGTACCCCAAACATCTGAAATAGATATCCAATGGGCTCAGCCCATGCAAGAGCTCAAAAAGAATTTTGAAAATCAAGTTAGACAGGTGGAGGAAAAACTGGGAAGAGAAATGAGAGAGATGCAAGAAAAGCATGAAAAACAGGTCAATACCCTGCTAAAGGAGACCCCAAAAAATGCTGAAGAAAATAACACCTTGAAAAATAGGCTCACTCAATTGGCAAAAGAGGTTCAAAAAGCCAATGAGGAGAAGAATGCTTTCAAAAGCAGAATTAGCCAAATGGAAAAAAGAGGTTCAAAAGCTCACTGAAGAAAATAGTTCTCTCAAAATTAGAATGGAACAGATGGAGGCTAATGACTTTCTGAGAAACCAAGAAATCACAAAACAAAACCAAAAGAATGAAAAAATGGAAGAGAATGTGAAATATCTCATGGGAAAAACAGCTGACTTGGAAAATAGATCCAGGAGAGACAATTTAAAAATTATGGGACTACCTGAAAGCCATGATCAAAGAAAGGGCCTAGACATCATCTTTCATGAAATTATCAAGGAAAACTGCCCTGACATTCTAGAACCAGAGGGCAAAATAAGTATTGAAGGAATCCTTGATCACCACCTGAAAGAGATCCAAAAAGAGAAACTCCTAGGAACATTATGGCCAAATTCCTGAATTCCCAGCTCAAGGAGAAAATATTGCAAGCAGCTAGAAAGAAACAATTTCAGTATTGTGGAAATACAATCAGGATAACTCAAGATCTAGCAGCTTGTACATCAAGGGATTGAAGGGAGTGGAATAGGATATTCCAGAAGTCAAAGGAACTAGGACTAAAATCAAGAATCACCTACCCAGCAAAACTGAGTATAATACTTCAGGGGAAAATATGGTCTTTCAATGAAACAGAGGACTTTCAAGCATTCTTGATGAAAAGACCAGAGCTGAAAAGAAAATTTGACTTTCAAACACAAGAATGAGAAGAAGCATGAAAAAGTACATAGCAAAGAGAAATCATAAGGGACTTACCAAAGGTGAACTGTTTACATTCCTACATGGAAAGACAATATTTGCAACTCTTAAAACTTTTCAGTATCTGGGTAGTTGGTGGGACCACACACACACATACACACACACATGTACACACGTGCACGCACACACATACACACATGCATGCACATACAGAGACAGAGAGCACAGAGTGAATTGAATAGGATGGGACCATATTTTAAAAGAAATTAAGGTAAGTGGTGAGAGAGAAATGTAGTGGGAGGAGAGAGGGTGAAATAGAATGGGGTAAATTATATCTCATTCAAGAGGCAAGCAGGAGACTTTTTAGTGGAGGGAAAAAGAGGAGAGCTGAGAAAAAAACATGAAGCTTACCCTCATCACATTTGACTAAAGGAAGGAATAAAATGCACACTCATTTTGGTATGAAAACCTATCTTACAATACGGGAAAGTGGGGGAGAAGGAGATAAGCAGGGTGGGGGGGAATGATGGAAGGGAGGGCAATGGGAGGAGGGAGCAATTTGAAGTCAACACTCTTGGGGAGGGACAGGATCAAAAGATAGAATAGAAACAATGTGGGGCAGGATAGGGATGGAGGGAAATACAGTTAGTCTTACACAACATGACTATTATCAAAGTCATTTGCAAAACTACACAGATATGGCCTATATTGAATTGCCTGCCTTCCCAAAGGGAATGGGTGGGGAGGGAGGGATGAGGAGAATTTGGAACTCAAAGTTTTAGGAACAACTGTTGAGTATTGTTCTTGCTACTAGGAAATAAGAAATACAGTTAATGGGGAATAGAAAGTCATCTGGCCCTACAGGACAAAAGAGAAGATGGGGACAAGAGAAGGGAGGGATGATAGAAGAGAGGGTAGATTGGCGATAGGGAAAATTAGAATGTTCGGTGTATTGGGGTGGTGGGAGGCGATAAATGGGGAGAAAATTTGGAACCCAAAATTTTGTGAAAATGAATGTAAAAAGTTTAATAAATAAATTTATATTAAAAAAAAAATTAAAAAATAAAAAAAAAGAATAGTAAGAACCACCTCTTGACGAAGTTACAACCAAATAAATTAGACTCCCAATTAATACCCCATCTTCTACAGGAAGCCTTTCTCAACCCGTCTTACTCCTGGAGCATTCCCACTGTTCATCATTTCCCATATAGCCTATGTAGACCTTGTTTGTACAAACGTGTTTGCTTGCGGTTTCTCTCATTAGATTTTGAGCTCCTTGAAGGCCTGGATTATGCTTAGCAGAGTTCCTGCCACATAGTGGATACTTAATAAATGTTTATTAATTGAAGCATCCTCTCAAGTATCTCAAGATGTCCACTATTCTGTACATCTAATTCCTTAGTCCAGAACACTAGCTTTTCTCAGATTCTGATTTATCTCCTCCCAATATTAATGTTATTTTTCATAAACAAAGACGACACTACAAAGTCACCAAAGACATGGGGCTTGAGGTATTTTTTCTTCTCTGAATTAGAAGGTACCTTAGAGTCATCCATTTTAACCTGTATTTGAACAGGACTATTCTTTACAATATAACCAATGAGTCCCAGGTCAAGCCTTTGCCTGAAGATCTCTAGTGAGGGAGAACCCACTATATCCTGGGGAAGCCCATTCAACTTTTGTCTAGATCGAATTGTTAGAAAAAGTCAAAAGCTACCTCTCTGTGACTTTTATCCATTATCTCTAGTGTTGCCTTCCAGGACTACACAGAACAAATCTAATTTTTTTTTTATCAATAGCTCTAAAAATTCTCAAAGACAGCTACCATGACCTCCCCAAATCTTCTCTACTCCAGGCTAATCATTTCCTTCAATCAATCCTCATATGGCATGATCTCAAGGCCTTTCATTGTCCTTATCACCTTTTTTCTGAATGCCTCCTTTTGACTTATAAACATCCTTCCTAAAACATGGTATCCAGATATGCCAGATATGTTCTGACTAGAGTAGAAGACAATTAGACTATCAAATTCTGACTCTTCTCAATATCTCTATAAGATATTGATAGACAGGAGGCAGCTGGGTGGCTCAGTGGATAGAGCACTGGGCCTGAAATCAGGAAGACCTGAGTTCAAACCCAGCATCAGACACTTACTAGCAGTGTGACAGTGGGTGAGTCACTTACCCTCTGTTTGCCTTAATCCAGTGAAGGAAATGGCAAGCCATACTACAGAATCTTTGCCAAGAAAACCTCATGGTCAGCATTGGCATGCTATGGTACACAGGATCATGAAGAACTGGACACGATTGAACAGTTGATTGAGCAACAATCTTAGACAAATCACCTTGCTGGTTATTAATATAAAGAGATGTATTAAAAAATAAGAAGACATGCCTTCACTGAAGGTCTTTGCAACTGTCACAGAGTTTATATAAACATAGAGTCCAAGTGGCAAAAGACCATAGATGACTATGTCTTCCAAATGTTCCTGAATATACATGATATTATGATGGCTGTTTTCAAGTCCCAGAATGTAATAGAACCTGGGGCTGGAAGGGAATTCATGTGAAAGACAGTTGGAGATTTTAGTGGACTGCTAGCTCAAGTTGAGTCACCTAAAAGTATTTGGTATGATAACTTAAAAGTATTTAGACTGCAGTGAGAAGAATCCAAGTGTTTACAGCAAGAGAGGTGATGGTGCTATTGGATTTTACCCTAGTTAGGTGATGTCTATAGTAAGAGTGTAGTTCCGGGCATCGTCATACAGGAAGGACAATGGTAGAATACAATAAGTTCATAGAAGGGCAACCAGGACTAGGGGCTTTCATGTTGTGTTGTAGGTGGATTGTTTGAAAGCACTAGGGATACTTATCTTGGAAAAGAGAATATTTGGGGTAGAGGTAATAGAAATGATAGCTGCTCCCAAGTATATGAAGATCTCTTACATGGAAAAAGGGTCTGACTTATTTTGTTTGGCCCCTCAGGGCAGAACTAGGAAGGGATGGAAGTTATAGGGAGACATTATGGCTTTGAATAAGAGAATGCTTCCTAATAATCTGAGATGTCCAAAGAAGAATGGATTTCCTCATCAGGTAGTAAATTTCTAATTCCTGTGGAGGAAATGACTTCTTGTTAAGATATGATAATAAGAGTATTGTAGGTACTTCTGTTCAGATTCTTTTGGACGAGATGATCTCTGAAGTATCTTCCAACTCTATAATTTTATGAGTACAATATTTGAAAAAGCTTTTATTCTTATCATAGTGTTTGTATGGTAGGATGTTTTGAATTTCATTTTCTGTTCCATTTATTATTTTGATCCTGAAAACCTTTCAAAGAGAATACTGAGTACTTTTTGAACAAGACTGCACACACCTTTTTTAGTCTTTCTCCTTGTAGACCTATAGATGATGGACCTCAAAATATTTTATCTCTGAAACTAAGCCAGAATCATAGCCTGGCAATTCTAAGCTCAACAGATTCCTTGGAAAACCTTGCAGCTACTGTACTTTACCCCTCTTCCTAAAAACATGAATCACTCATTAAAAGGATTTATAAACTTTTGTAAAAAGAATTATGGTAAAGCCAATAATGGAAACAAAATATATTGGGTCCTCTCTCTTATCCTGATTTCCCTACCTGTTTCTACTCTTTGAGTGCCTGGAATGTTCCCACAGTATCTTCCTGAGTGTATTGAGAACAGACAGTCAAGGATTTTCATAAGATTGCTACATCTCAACTCTCAAAATATTCAATAAAGGTGATGGAGAAGGGCCTTGAAACAATGATCATATCAAGAATACAACTGAAGGTATATGAAAGGCTTTCTTATTAGAAACTATATCCTTATTAGACAAACTTCCAGGAGAACTGGAAGGATATAACTCCAAAAAGGATCAGTGGTAATTTTAAAAGGAGATAAAACCTGTATTATATTAAACTATCATTGACAGTAATTAAAATGAATAAGAAAGGCACATTATACCAAGGATTTCTTTAAAATAATTCTTTATGCTTATAATTTTTGAACATAGTTTCAGTGAAATAAAATATATCAAGACTTTCAATATGTAGTTACATTTTTTATTTTAGAAAGGAATGAACATGCACTCATTTTATTAGCTACTTAGCTCTGAGAAAATGCTTTCATTGTATAAAACTGTATAAGCCATGAGCTCAACATTGGCTAAACCATGTGACAATTAATGAGGAACTCTTACCATCTAGATGCAATGTATCCTAATTGAATCAATGAATAAATAAATGAATTTTAAAAAGCATTTATTTAGAGACCACTAAGCAATATAATGAGTGTAGGGCATGCAAGTAGAAAAGCAGAAGGATTCACATACCAATATGGGGAGATAGCACATATAGGAGATTTCAGTTTCAAGTCAGAAAAACAGGTCTAGTGAACCTTAGGGTAGATGGTAATGCATTTTCTTTAATGGCATTTCCATTTATGATTTTTGAATAATTTGTTAGTGTCAAGGTCACTGGTAGCAAGAACTTCCTCCCCTGCCCCCCATCACCCTCCACTAGGTCTTTAGTAGTTGAAGCTGCTGAGGATGCCTGGGCCAGGCAGGAAGCAGGGTTGGTGTTGCGGGTCGCTCTTCACCTCAGGGCTTGAACCACATTCTGTTTCCTGGATCTCCTTAATAGCACTTTTCTTCTTCAGAAAGGTGAGAAAATTTGCCAATAAATTACCTGCTTTGATAATTTGGTATTTATGATCTATTTATGTGGTGACTCTGTCTACTAGGGTAGATCATGACCCAGGCAAACTTTCTTGTCTTATGTAATTCTTGTTAATATCTTGATATATATTTGGCAAAGAGGTGCTATCCAATATATTGGAGGTACAATGTTTCTAGATCTTTTAATCTTTTAAATGTGATACCAGGAAGAACTCCATTCTTACTACATGACTGGCCCATTAGATTTTCCAGCCATACATTTCTTTCTTTATGTCTTTTATGGCACTTCTAATGAGCAAGTCATAATTGTTCATGCGATCCCTAATACTTTCTTCCCACTATGAACCTACCAGTTACTCTTGGGAAAAATTTGGATTGTAGTATGCCATGATTTTGGGCCATATAATCATGGAAAAATATCAACACCAAAAGATGTTTTTTGAGATAGGAAGCAGTTTGATATAATTGAAAGCATCACAGAATTTCTAAATGAAACCTGTTTTCCTGCTTTTCTTCTATATAGTTCTGGACTCACTCCATAGTTCTGTAGTATCTGTTCAAATACATATGCTAATTGCCTACTCAAGAGTTGGTCTGTTGCGACCTACTACCCTGGTGGGAAAGAAGATGAAGTTAGTAGAAATCATTGCATGGCACTGAGTACTTGTAAGAAGGCCTATTTTGGTGCTCCAGTAAGTGTCCCTCTGTCAATGTCATAATTATTAACAAGGGATTTTCTAACAAAATCCCCAAGTTGTCAATGTCTGTAAGAGATTGCAAGGATAGAGGTGGAAGTCTGTTAGTATTGGTATTATCAGCAAAAATGACAAATAATACTTTTTAGATAAAAGGTCCATGGTAGCTCTGAATTTTATTACTTAAGGGGACTTGGCAATTATTTTACAAATGGCAGTAACTTCTAATAATCTCTATACTACCAAGATGTTTAAAAACAGTATCAACACAATTATATCAGAAAGATTTTTTTTAGTTAGATTCTCTTATATCGGCCCTGAGTATAGGCTGTGGCACTAGAATGAATTTTGAAGTGAAAATAATTTTTAGGCCTATGTAAGGCATATAGATACAGGAAAAGTCCTTTCTCTCCCTATCCTTCTCCTTGCTATTACAGGCCATATTCAAGTTCACATAAGCTAGATTTGGGGAGGAAATGTGGCATGTGGTTGTATTAATAATATAATTTGTGATACTCAGCAATCATAGCACACTATTTTAACCTACAAGTTTGCATGAAACAATATGAGTGATACTTATTACACTTAAGAAAAACATGAGTCAGTGCCCAGAGTAGAAAAATAGTTGAAACAATTCATCTTTTCAAATGTACCATTTCAGGGGCACAATTAGTAAAACTGCATTGAGTTTCTCTAAGTAAATGTGACTAATGCATATTCAGATATAACTGGGGCTTACTTATAACTTAATGTATCTCAAAAGTAATAAAGGGTAACTTATGTTCTTACTTATGTTGAACATTTAAAGGGTTTTCAAATAACATAAATCATCATAGTTTAAAGCCTATATGTCACACTTCTGAACAACATAATTTGAAATAATATGGTCCTCAAGTTCTCAAAAAATACATATGAAAAATCTATAATCAGAGTATTTAGATTTACTCAAATTAGTGCTTTTACTGTGACTTCTTAAATGTGGATTTTCTCATTAAAAAACTGCCATTGTTTAATATATGTGAATTTTACTGATTTCTCAGAAATGAAGCTAATGCCACTCAGTGGATAAGAAAGATTACTGCAAGGTAAAAATAACTAGTAGAATTTCTGGTCATTGCAGCTTGAGCTAAGATATATAGATAAAGAGATGCTAGAACTAGAAGTTGTGTTAGTGATCAGACAGTGCAACACACTTATTATTTTATAGGTAAGGAAACAAGGGCAGGAAATTTCAGTAACTTGCCTGAGAATGCAGGTACTTGTTAATAGTGGGTAAGGTACCTTAGTTCATTAATTCTTATTTAGACGTTTGATACAAAAAAGTAATGAGTAAACTTACTTTCAAAATCCAAAGGCGTTTATTAGGGACTTAAAGAAAAAGATGAGTTTACGGTAAAGCCACAAGCTTGCCACCCACATGGTGCTTAGGTTGGGCTGTACAAAGTCACACAAGAAGTAGACCTTTCAGATGGTGTTGTAAGATCAGTGCTCACGTAGCCTTAGAAAATGTCCTCACATCATGATAAATAGGGCCTCTCTTCAATGATCTTTAGCTGAGGATGCCTACATAACCCTCCCAGACCTCAGTCTGCCTTTCTCTAGCAATGCCATCTGTTTTGGATCAATGTCAGGCATCATAATGGTGAGCAAGAGCTAGCTGATTATCTTCACCAGAGTGCTTTGGAGCTGAGTTTTTATATTTTTCCTGGAGGCCATGGTAACACATGACAACATGACAACTTCCAAACACCCACTTTATCTATCTGATATAGTTCAGCTCGTCTCTGTGTCGGTAAGCTAAACAAATTCCTGGTACTAGGCCTTGGCTAATCAACTGGGTGTGGGGGTAGAACAAAACTCATGACAGAAATAGGATATATAAGTGCTGCATCATGTTAGGAATACTGCATGCCCAGTTAGTTTACTTAATACAGAAGGTCAAGGTGATAGTTTCCATTTAAAAGACATGAATATAACTCTCTGTCTCTGTCTCTCTCTATATTTATCTTCAGGCCCATAGTGGATACTCAGAGTCAGGAGCAACTGAATTCAAATCTATCTTCATACACACCAGCTATGACCCTGGGCAAATTACCTAACCTCTCTTTGCCTCAGTTTCCTCAACACTAAAATGGGGACAGAGTAGGCACAGAGTAGGTTCTTAATAAGTGCTCATTTCCTAGTAAAGACAATAATGGAAGATAAACAAAGGCAAGCATTAAATGATTTATTATTACTATTAATAATAATGATAGTAACTGTATTTATATAGATTATGTTCCAGGAACAAGGCTAAGCATTTTACAGATATTATCTCACTTCACTACCACAATCACTTTCGGATGTAGATACTATTAGTATTCCCATTTTAGAATTGAGGAAACTGAGGCAAGTAGATTAAGTGAGTTGTCCAAGGTCTCGTAGCTTATATCATTAAAACAAGGATCTGTGATTTCATAGTTATGAGTTCTCCTTGTGTGACAACTTTCTTTGTGGATGTCTACTCACCTATAATTTATAGTCTTAGAGAGTGGTCTAAAGCTCAGAAAACTTCAACTAATTGCTCACGGTTACGTAGCTAGTGCCAGAGACGGGATTTAAAGCCAAGTCTTCTTGACTCCCAGTCCAGCGCCTTGTCTACTATGGCACACATAAAAACTCTCAGACCTTTTAATCTTTTTCATCTATCACTTTAACATATTGATATGAGATTATAGTTGATATAATGGATTAACTCAATGATAAGTATTAACTCTGTATTTCGAAAAAGAAATTTTCAGAAAAGAGAAAACAATGGAATTGGCTCATAAAATTTATATAAGCCTCAATCTCATTTACTCTTGCTAAGCCAGATTTCCTTCCTACTATCCGCACTTCCTTCTGTTCCTCTCCCCATCACTAGGCTAAAAACATAAGCATCTGCCAGGATCAAATACACTAAGCCTTCTGGCAAATATATAAAGATTCTAACCTTTGTAGGATTATGAGCTCATTTCCCTTAGGTCTTCTTTGCTTTTGTTACACCCTAGGCAGGTGGGCTAGTGCCTATTTGCAGTTTTAAAATGAACCCTCATTCATTCATGGACAAATTAACAAAATTTCAAATTAAAATTTTCAAATTATCTAGACAGTGTAAATTGATTTCTGATGACTCTCTACTGCTAAGCATATGCCCCATACCTGATAAAGGACAAATCATATTTCCAGAATATTTTTTCTAATCTAATGTATTACTGTTACCCTACACTAGTATGAATCCAGTCATTCATTCATCAATTCATTCATTCAGCAAACATAGAATATCTGCTATCCACAGTGCACAGTGCTGGGTGCTAGAAGAGATACAAAGAGGTATAAGACAAGGAAGGGTCTGTCTGGTCCTTTCCTTCTCAACCTCCTCTTCCCCCAAGACATTTACAATATAATAGGAGAGAGTCAACAATTAACGATAACATCATAAAACTTCAGAGATAGAAGAGATCCTGCAGGAGGCTGGATATAGTCCAGTCCTCACTCACCTGCACTAGGAGCCTTTTCCCTTCCTAATGCTTTATAAAGCTCTTGAGCTCCCAGCAGTGTGCTTTCCCCTGATTTTCAGTTGATATTAGCCAGCCAGACTTAATTAGCTTTTAGAAATGAGTATTTACTAAGGAAGTATAGAAAGAACATTTGGTATAAACATGATTTTATTGGTGCGGGTGACTCCCTGGGGGGAAATTCAAATATATCCCTAATAACAATTAATATTCACATAGCCCTTTAAGGTTTGAAAAAGGCTTTACAATATTATTGAATTTTATCCTCACAACACTCCTAGTAGGTAGTAATAGGGTGCTTGGGTTCATGTGCTTGGACACCAATTCTAAAATCACATTTCTCCCTAGCCTCAAAACAAGATCCCAGGCAGTTTCTCCCTAGCCCAAGAATAGTTTGCCCCAGCAACAATTGAAATTGTCCTTCCTGAAACAGTAGCCAGCTGCACCTATAGGACTTATTAGTCTGAACCAGTTGTGTACTGGATGAACAGGCTGTGTACTGGGTCATAATGACACTTACTACTCACTGACCAATCATATGCATCCTAGACATAGACATATGAGTACTCCTTTACATTTATCTTGTCTATCAAGACATTGATGAGAGCAGCCTGGTATTTCCTAGTCAGTTTGCTAGTTGACTTAGTGAGAGACATTTCAGGCCTAAAACAACACCTCCATGTAGTCCCACCTTGGGCTATTTCCTGATGAATTCTGGGTAAAATACCAGAGCAGTAGATACCAAAAGCACATGTTCCTTTAAGAACTAACCACTCCTTACCCACTCCTTAATCCTGCCCTGAATCACCTACTTAGCATATTTAGTACATGCTTTACCATGGAATATCCTATATAAATTTTGCCTATACCCCCTCTAAGGTTTCAGGTTCCCTAAGAACTCTTGTCTCCTAAAAAACATAATAAATCTTTACCTTGATCTCAAGATTCATGAATTCTTCTCCAGATGACCCCAAAGGCAACTCCAGCCTTGGAGTGCTTGCACTCCCACCCTCGTAGCCTTCAACAATAGGTGTTATTATTATCCTCATTTTTTAGATAAAGAAACTGTCAGACAGAGTTAAATGACTTTCTGAGGGCACACAGTTAGTAAATGTCCGAGATATAATTTGAACTCAGATCTTCCGGACTCGAGGTCTAGCACTTTATCCATTGTTAGTTACTCTAAGAGGGGTGGGGGTTGTTGATTCAATTGCTCCCCTTTCTCCCCCTTAAGTGAGGCAGAGTTGCACAAAGTCATCAGCCTCATTCTCTCCTCCAGAGTCATCCTGGTCCAGTGGCAGGACAGAATCCGGATGACTGGCAATGGCTCAGGATGAAGTGGATGAACTTGGTGTCTTTGTGGCTAACCAAACTCTAAATGTTCCACATCGCCTGTTTCATCTGCCTTCATAGTTGTAGGAACAATTGTTCTCATCTACCCATTCCACCAGAGGAAGTCTTCACATGCTTGGGGCAGACACCCTCCTCTAACTCACTAATGGGTTTAAGAAGCCTTGGTTACCCTCAATTTAAATCCAATTTATGCATGAATCAAAAGACATCATCCATATCATTTCACTATTATGCCTCAAAGTCTTGTGGCAATAGGCAAGTGATGAAACAGCAGATGTGGATACACTGGGAGCTGTAGCCACAATCCTGCACACAGGCAGCCTAGGCCAAAGGGTCGTTTCTCACTCACCCAGCAGCAGTGGGACTTGGCAGCCCCCTTGATGTCTGAGTAGCCTTTTAAGGATCGTACAGCTCACCTCCTGGTGTGAGGAAGGGGGCTAGGAAAGGTGCTCTAAACATTGCTGGCTTACCCAACCCTGGCCTGATTACCGTGGCAGGAGGGGAATCCCACTATGTGGTCAAAACCCAAAAAAATATATGAAAACATCTGCAAAGATGATTCCACTCACCATCGGAAAATGGAACGTGCACACACTATTAGACAACACAAAATCCAGCAGACCTGAAAGAAGAACTGCTCTTGTTGCAAGAGAACTCAACAGGTATCACATCCAAAAAGCAGCCCTGAGTGAAACAAAGTTGGCAAATGAAGGCCAGCTTACTGAAGTTGGAGCTAGATACAACTTTTTTTGGAGTGGGCACCCTGAAGGGGAGCGCCATGAAGTTGGCATGGGTTTTGCAATCAAAACCAATCTAATTAGGAAGGTGACTTGCCTGTCAAAAGGAGTGAATGACAGGCTCATGACAATGTGATTGCCACTCGCAGGAAAACACCATGCCATCATTATCAGTGCCTATGCTCCCACCATGACAAGCCCTGATGAAGTCAAAGAAAAATTTTATGAAGACCTAGAGACTCTTATCATCAATGTACTAAAAGAGGACAAGTTTATAATTCTGGGTGACTTTAATACTAGAGTAGACTCAGACTACCAGATTTGGCAGGGAGTCCTAGGGAGGAATGGAGTTGGAAAAAGCAACAGCAATGGTCATTTACTGCTGAGGACTTGTGTGTTGCATGACCTTCTCATCACCAACACTATCTTCTGTTTACCTAAACACAATAAAACTTCATGGATGCACCCTCGCAGCAAACACTGGCATCTAATAGATTATGTGGTTGTAAGGAGAAGAGAAAGACAAGATGTGAGAGTGACAAAGGCAATATGTGGTGCAGAGTGCTGGAGTGATCATAGACTTATCCTTTCCAAGCTAAATATTCTCATTCCTCAAAAGTGCCGACTCCAAGGGAAAATGACTACCAGAAGAATTAATGTCACCAAATTAGAGCTCTTCTCTGAGCACCAACAGTTTATTGCTGACTTGAAGGGAAAGTTGAGCCAGCACACAGTTGGCAACAATGGAGCAGAAAAGGAGTGGGCAGCTTTCAGAGATTTGGTGTACAGCACTGCATTTGCTCATCTAGGTCAGAACATGCCCAAACACCAAGACTGGTTTGATGAAAATGATGGGGAAATTCAGAAGCTACTAAATGAAAAATGAGAACTCCACAGGATTTACCAGCAGGATAGTTCATCCACCTCTAAGAAGGCAGCATTTAATTCCATCAAAAGCAAAGTACAAGCAAAACTTAGAGACATGCAGGATTTCTGGCTCAGTAAGAAGGCAGATGAAATTCAGTTTTATGTTGATAGTAACAATCCAAAGCACTTTTATGATTCCCTGAAAGCTATTTATGGACCAAAAACCTATGGTGCATCACAACAACTCAGTGCTGATGGAGCCACATTGATTAGTAATAAGGATATGATCCTAGAAAGATGGACTGAACACTTTCATAGTGTTCTCAATGGACCATCATCAATCAATGCTGAGACCATTGACCATTTACCTCAGGTTGAAGTTAATCCCTCTTGACTGAAATTTCAACTGAAGAAGAGGTTTTGAGGGTCATTAGGCTCCTTTCATGTGGCAAATCACCTGGTGCTGATTCTATTCCAGCTGAGATTTACAAGGTAGGGGGACCATTACTCATAGAAAAGCTGGCTGAAATTTTCCAGGTTATATAGCAAGAGGAATTTATCCCCTAAGAGTTCAAGGATGCCTCCATTGTCCATCTCTATAAGGGTAAAGGGAATAGATTGTCCGGTGACAATCACAGTGGGATCTTTCTCTTAGCCATTGCTGGCAGAATTCTTGCTAGAATCCTCCTTAATAGACTAATCCTTCACCTGGAAGATGGTCATATACCTGAGAGTCAGTGTGGCTTCAGAAAGGGCCAAGGAACAGTCAATATGGTGTTTGCTGCCCAACAACTCCAGGAGAAATGCCAGGTGCAGAACAAAGGTCTCTACATAATGTTTGTAGACCTGACCAAGGTCTGTGACACTGTTAGTCATGAGGGCTTATGGAAAATTATGTCAAAATTTGGTTGCCCAGGGAAGTTCACCAATATTGTATGTCAACTTCATGATGGCATGTTTGCCCGGGTTCTGGATAATGGACAATGCTCTTGTGCCTTCCCAGTCACCAGTGGAGTGAAACAGGGCTGTGTGCTTGCTCCCATGCTTTTTAGCATGATGTTTTCAGCCATGTTGACAAATGCTTTCAATGAGGATGAACATGGCATCAAGGTCAACTACTGTACTGATGGCAAGTTCTTCAATTTGAAAAGGCTACAGGCCAAGACCAAAGTGGAGGGAGTGTTGATGCATGATTTTCTGTTTGCAGATGATTGTGCACTCAATGCAGCCTCTGAAGCTGAGATGCAACAAAGTATCAATTCTCTGCTGTCTGTGCTAATTTTGGCCTAATAACGCCAAAAAAACACAGGTGCTCCATCAACCACTACCACACCATTCATATGTGGAATCATCAATTACAATAAATGGAGAAGTTTTGAATGCTGTGGATTAAGTTCACTTACCTTATTAGTGTACTTTCCAGGGATGTACACATTGACAATGAGGTTGATGCACACATTGCCAGAGCTTGTTCAGTGTTTGGGAGGCTCTGAAGAAAAGTTTGGGAGAAAAGAGGTATTAAACTGACCACCAAATTGAAGGTTTATAGAGCTGTTGTGCTGACCTCATTGTTGTATGCCTGTGAAATGTGGACAATCTAACAGTGCCATGCCAGGAAACTGAATCGTTTCCATTTGAACTGACTTAGAAAGATTCCGAGGATCACCTGGCAGGATAAGGTACCAGACACTGAAGTCCTTGCACTAGCTGAACTGCCAAATATTGAAACTATGCTTCAGAGAGTGCAACCATGATGGGCTAGCCACGTTGTTCGAATGCAAAATATATCCTTGCCAAAAAGACTATTTTGTGGAGAACTCACATGGGGCAGGTGATCACATGGTAGCCAGAAAAAACTATACAAAGACACTCCCAAGGACTCTCTCAAAAACTTTGGATTGGACTACGCAACATGAGAGAGCATGGCGTGCCCACCTAAGAAAAGGTGCTGTGCTCTTTGAGGAAAGCAGAATTGAGACATCACAAAATAAATGCAGGATGTGCAAATTAGGGATATTCACCCCAAATATTCATATGTACTATCTGTGCCCAACCTGTGGTAGAGCATTCTGAGCTCGTATTGGTTTGATCAGCCACAGCTGGACACGCTGAAATTTTACTTTACAATGGTGATGTTATTTTGGTTCTCCTTGAGGACGAAGGACAACCACCACCAACCACCACCTCTCCCCCTCACATAACCATACCTGAGACATGATTACTCTCTATAACATCCTGGACAAGTAATTTTTAAAATTCCATTTAAAGACTTTGAATCAAGAAAAAAAGAAAGACTATCAGCAAAACATTTACATATATGTATATGTGCATATCATATGTAATAAAAATCCATATATGTATATTTAAAAGTTTCAATGGCATTTTTATTTTTTATAGCATTATTAGTTCCTATCAATTCCCTTCACTTCCTCATAGAATCCTTGCTTTAAAAAAATAAGTGCAGTCAAGCAAAACAAATTAATATGAAATATATACCTCATTCTTTACCTCTTGTCCTCTTCTGAGAGCTGGGTTGAATACTGTACCACCAATTTTCTGAATTCATGATTGTTTACAGTATTTATCAAAGTTCTGAACTATTTCAATTTTTTTGTTACATTATTGTGGTCATTGTGTAATTGCTGACTTCATTCTGCATTGTTTCATAGTTTTTCAGAGTTTCTCTAAATTATTTGTATTTCTCATTTCTTACTGTAAACTCATATTATACTATAATCATATACTGTAATTTAGTTAATCTATTCCCCAAATGAGAAATGCTTACATTGTTTCCAGGCCTTTGTTTAGTGTCATTTTTGGCATAATTTTAAATGGTTTTTCTAGAGCAATTCACAGCTCCGCCTGTTTTCTACAGTCCCTCCAACATTTATCATATGTCTGTTTTCCAGGTATAAGGTTGAAACCTCAGTTATTGTCATTTGTACTTTTTAAATTTTAAATGATTTGAAGCATCTTTCATATGAGTATTGACAGCTTACATTTATTCTTTTGAAAAATCACCTGTTCATATCCTTTGACCACAAATCTGCTGGGAAATGGCTCTTGTTCTTGATTTATTGAGTTAAAATCTCTGCCTTTGTGTAACCACTATTCCTTACCATCTTAGGAAGTGTTGAGGGAGAAAATTTGGAACTTGAAATTCTTATAAAAAAATGAATGTTAAAAATTGTCTTTACATGTAATTGGAAAAAATAAAATATTAAAAAAGTGAATGAAGTCATGTTATTGTAATATGTGTCAAGGAGAAAGTGAGGTCACAGGAATCTCACAGCTATTGTACCTTTATGTAAATAGAGAAGTGTAGAGTCTCCAAAAGTTATTTTAATTTATTAATGTATTTCCTGGGATGTGTCACTTCATCTGGTGACACAAATGTAGCCTGACCAGAGTAGGGTACAGTACAATGACGAGCTCTCTTTATTCTGAATACTAATTTTCTATTCATACAATACAAGATTTTATTAGCTTATTTGACTGTTCGGTTGAACTTACATTACTTAAGTTGAACTTTGAACTGAAATTCCTAGGCCTTTTCCACCTAAATTAGTGTCATTCCACACACTTTGACCTTTCAGATTATCAAAGCACCCAAGCACTTTGCACATGGACATGAGCTGCAGTTAAACGTTTCCCATATTCTGATTGAATTTTTGAATCCCAATTTGGGAGTTTGAAATTTAATAGTGGTGGTGTGATCTTGGGCAAATCCCTTAACCTTTCTGGGTCTCAGTAAGATGAGAAGGTTGGACTAGATGGTCCTTGGAGTCCTTTCCAGTACTAAATCTATGATCTTACGGTTTCATGTTTGAATGAAACACATATTTTTGACATTTAATTATTACAATTTATTTTGGAATTTAGATGACTTCCAGGTATAATTCTTAAATCCACAATACCCTATTAAAAACAAAGAGAACTGCAAAACAAACTTAAACTTATCCAAACCTATTTTGGTTGATCCAATAAAATGAGGCATCACATATAAATCAAATAGTCGATAAGCATGTATTAAACACCTTTTATGGGTCAGACACTGGGCTAATAAGCACTTGGCACACAAAGAAGGCTGAGATAGTCTCCACTCTAGGGAAACTGACTGTCTCCTGAGGGAGATACCATGAATGGAATCTCTGTAGAAACAAGGTACATGATAAATTGTAGATAATTAACAGAGGGAAGGCACTGGAATTAATTAAGGAGGATCACAGATATATTGTGCTAACTTAGGAAAGGCTTTAACTTTTGCCTGTTTTCATTTGCCATTTTTATATTTTGTTTATAATAGCACTCAAGAAAACATCTTAGTAGGGGTAGAGATGTGTGTGTGTGTGTGTGTGTATTTGAGATAGACAATGAGAAAGACAGAGGGAGGGAGACAGAGATAGAGATACACAGAGAGATAGAGACAGAGACAAACAGGGAAGAGAGGCAGAGATAGACAAAGAAAGAGTGGTAGACAGAGACAGTGACAGAGGAAGAGAGAGACGCAGAGAGAAAGGAAGAGAGAGAAAGAGAGGGAGGGAGAGATAGAGAGAGAGGGAAAGAGACAGAAGAGAGAAAGAGAGAGGCAGGGAAGGAGATGGAGAGAGGGAGAGGGAGAGGGAGAGGGAGAGGGAGAGGGAGAGGGAGAGGGAGAGGGAGAGGGAGAGGGAGAGGGAGAGGGAGAGAGAGAGAGAGAGAGAGAGAGAGAGAGAGAGAGAGAGAGAGAGAGAGAGAGAGAGAGAGAGAGAGCGCCAGACAGAGCCTTTTGTTCCCCAAAGGATTTCTGTCTCTTATTTGGTAAAGAATCACTCCTGGTCACGCGGTCAGTGCTGGGCACCTGGATCAAAGACCTCATCTACTTCTGCCAGTACCTTGTTACCTGTATGACTGAGCAAATAATGTAAATTTCTCCATCTGTAAAACGGGGATAATAATAGCATTTTCCTAAGATCAAACGAGATAACGTGTAAAATGCTTTGCAAACTTTAAGACTTTTCTCCTTCCTCATCACCACCCCTGATTTCCTTCAGATTTTTGCCTGAAGTCCCACCTTCTGCAAGAAGCCTTTCGCTTCAGTTTAGTTCCTTCGTTTTGAGATTACATCCGACTTCTTCGGTTTGTACTTAGTTCGCCTGCAGGTTCTCTCCCCATTAGACTGTGCGCGCCACAGCAATTGATCCTGTTTGGTTTGGTTTTTGCTGTTCTTTGCTTAGCATATGCTTGGCCCAGGGTAATTATATCATATTAATATGTCAATATGTAAATATAAAATAAATGACTTGATTGTTCCTCTGTTGGAGACTAAGCTCGCTGCGGGCAAGAGGACCCGTCTCGGCTAAACTTCCCATCTCGTCCGGAGCTTACTTAGCACGAGGCAGTATTAGACAGCAGGGCTTGTTTGCGTTTTTTTTCTCAGCGCGGGTTCCGGCACACAACAGTCACTTAATAATTGCTTCTTGACTCTTCACACAATGATAACACATCTGTAGTCCCCGCCGGCACTGTGGCCTCCAAAGCGGCGGACTCCCAGCGTTTGGAGATGGGAGCGCATTCTCACCGGGGCTCCCAGGAGGGAGGCAATGGAAGCGGAGAGCCAGAGGCTCGGATCGCCCCGGCCCCGGCCCGCCCGAGGCAAAGCCATGAGTCGCCGCCACTTGGCGCCTCAATCACCCGCAGCCCAGCGGGGCCCGGCGTGTGTGCGGCGCGGTGCATGTTCCGGGAGGCAGTCGGGCGTTCAGTCGCGGAGCTTAAGGCTACTAGGTCGGACTCCGAGGGCTCTCAGGTCGTTCCCATGTCTGGATCTTTCGGGACGCGGGATTCCACGCCAGGAAAGGGAGTCGAGGAAACTCCTGGAAGAGCCAAGCTCGCCCCGCCCAACGACAACCGTGTCCCGCCTCCTTGGGCTTCCCGGGCCTTATGTGGCCGCGGTGAGGGGAGTGAGGAGGCGGGGCCTATCCCTCCTGGCCAACCGCCTTCCGCGACTGTTGGTGCCCCGCCCCCTCCCGCGCGCTAGGCCTCCGCTCCGCCCCCGGATTCCCCTTCTCTACCCCCTCCTCTCTAAGGTCCAGCGGGGTATTGGGCGCATGCGCGCAGCGCTCTACGGGGGCGTGAGCTGAAGGGGGAGGCTGGCGGCCGAGGTACGCCCCCATCAGAGCAGAGCGAACCGCCGGAGCTGGAGCCCAAACCCCAAAGATGCGCGGGAGACCTTCCGCCGTCGCTGTGCAACCTTGGTGGGCGGAGCTGACCCTCGCCTTCTCCCAGGTCTCCATGTTCCCCTTCTTCGATATCGCCCACTACCTGGTGTCCGTGATGACGCTGAAGCAGCAGCTCGGTGAGTGCCCTTGGCCGGGGGGAGCCCGGGACCCCCCAGAACTGGGGGGGCTCTGCCTGCGGGCATCGCCCCCCGCCTCAGTTTCCCCCAACGCCTCTCCTGCCCCGCTCCCCCTTTCCTCAGCCCCTCCGTTACCTGTGCTTGCGTAATACTCTCGGACTGGCAGCGCCCAGGCATCGGGGACTGTGACCGTGCATTTCTGTCCACCTGGGGAGAGGAAAATTCGATATTATCAGTGAAACCTTCTTCTGACTAGAAAGTTAGCGATGAGGTTGTTTCCTCCCAGGAAGTAAACTGTACTGATACTATGTATCCTCCTCCCACTCTTACAGCTCCCCCCACTGTACTGATACTATGTATCGTCCTCCTACTTGTTCAGACCCCCCCACTGTACTGATACTATGTATCCTCCTCCTACTCGTTCAGACCCCCCCCAACTGTACTGATAATATATATCCTCTTCCCACGCTTTCAGACCCCTGCTCCCCCACTTTCCCCCTCTCGTTAAGATCTGACATAGTATCTTGCCCATACATGGAACTGAATGGATAAGTTCTTAAAGTGGATAGTGAACATCATCGGCAGATGGGGCATTGGGTCCCAGCCTTGATATAATTAACACATGCTGTCTTGCCCAATGTGCCATTTAGGACAGGTGGTCAAGTGACCCAGAGCCAGACTTTGTGACTACAATATTTCTGTTGCAATGTAAGCATTCAAAGTTCTGCCCAGTGTGGAAGTCATGTTCCTGTAAAGCCTTTAAAAGCTGAGACGCAAGGCTCACAGTTGACAATCCCAAATCAGAAACTGACGATCCCAAATCCCAAAATTGCTTGAGATTTACTTTCTTCTCCGTTTAAAAAATATGACATCTTTTAATATTGAAGAAGTTATGAGGCCCTTTGCAACTCTGAAAGTTCTGTAAGTATTTAAAGTAACAATTCGAAAGGAAAAGTTAGAATTACAGATTATGGATGGAAAGGGAGGCATTACTCTCTAATTTTCTGGAGTTCTCTAGTATATCTTTTGCAAACATTTTCTTCCTATTTTTCATACCTCCTTTGGCTTTTCTTCCCCTCACTCTTTCAGCTGAGAATTTTACCTTATATTTCAGTCAAAAAACATTTATTAAGAGCCTGTACTATGTGCCAGGCACTGTGCTAAGGGCTGGGGGTGCAAATATTGAGAGAAACAAAGACAGTCCTTGCCTTCTACAGGTTAATAATCTAATGGGGGAAGACAAAACACTAAAGGAATTGAAGGGGATGGGGAGAGGTAGAGAAGTAGGAAAGCAGTGGAGCTAGTGGAAAACCAAGAGGAAAACTGTGCTGAGCCCCCTCCTTAAGTAGAAGCCTTGGAACCTCTGCCCTCACTCTAGTCAGAGGGTCCAATCACAAGGGCAGAGGGCACTGAAGAGATGCGAGGACTGGGCAGATTCACCCTTGCAGCCTAATCAGATTTCCCAATGATGCCTTTTCCTGAGGAAGGAAGATAGATGGAGAGGACTGAAGCAGTGGAATTGGTGGGAAATTGGGAGAAAAACTTTACTGAAAAAATGAAGAGCATTTGCTTAATCATCTCTTTGCCGTCTTATATCTCTCAAATGTCTTCTGCCTGTATCTCTTACTTCCGCCTTGACTCATGTGAAGAGGTAGCTTTTCTGGCCAAGGCAAATTGTTTTCTGTGCACAAGGGATCCCCTCCCCTCTTCCCTTCTACAGCAGATTGCCCCTTTTGTCATCTCCATGCTCTGTCTAATCTTCAGTTGGCTCTTTATCTACTTAGTCGTTGCATCCCTTCTTCTTATAAACACATCTGTGTCTCCAATCCTCAAAGAAACCCTCACTTTATCTACCCCTGCTAGCTTTCATCCCATCCCATTAGCTGTCATCCCCTATGTCTTCACTTTCATGGCTAAATGCTTTGAGAAGGCTGAGGGCCATATACATTGGCAGAAAATCAGTAAACCTTTGTGACATAACTGCTATGTGCCAGGCACGGTCTTAAGTGGTGAGCATACCAAAGAAAGGTAAAAGATAGTCTCAGCTCTCCATGAACTAGTCTAGTGGGAGAGATAATATGTAAACTACTGTATAGTAGTAGAGGCAGCTAGGTGGCAGCAGGAGATAGAGTTCTAGGCCTGGAATTAGGAAGAACTGAGTTGAAGATCAATCCTCCGATATTTTCTAGTTATGTGACCCTGGGCAAGTCACTTAACCTCTGTGTGCCTCAGTTTCCTTTTCTGTAAAATGGGGTTAATAGTCACACCTACCTCCCAAGGTTGTTGGGAGGATCAAATGGGAAAATATTTGCGAAGGGCTTGCACAGTGCCTGGCGTGGAGTAGGCTCTATATACGTACTACTATTGTTATTATTGTTATCTGCAGATGAGACATATATACAGGATACATTGGAAATGATCAGTTCCATTCAGTAAACATTTATTCAGCACCTGCTATGTTCCAGGCACTGTGTTAAGCCCTGAGGATATGAGAAGAGGCAAAAGACAGTTCCAGCCCTCAAGGAGTTTACAATCTAATATAGAAGACCACATGCAAACAAATAATATGAAGCAAGCTATATATAGGATAAGTAGGAAATAATTAATTGAAGTAAGGCACTGGAGTTAACAGGGGTTGGGGAAGGCTTCCTGTAGGAGGTGGCATTTTAGTTGGAACTTTGAGGAGGCTTGGGAGTTCTGTAGTTGGAGTGGAGGAGGGAGAATATTCCACACAGAGAGAGTGCCTGGAGCCTAGGGGTGGTTTGTGAATTAGCCCAGAAGCCAATGTCACTGAATTGAGGTGTATCTGTTAAGGAGTAAGATGTCATAAGACTGAAAAGGTCAGAGGGGGCTAGGTTATGAAGAGCTTTGAATGCTAAATGATTTTGCTTTTACTCCCAGAGGCTATAAGGAAGCCTTTAGAGCTGGGCTGGGGAGTTAATAGAGTTCATTGCTTTAGAGTTTAGGTGTGTGTATGGGGTGGGATGGGGTGTGAGGAGGTGGAGTTCCTGTGGTTAGACTTTAGTTTTAGGAAACTCACTTTAGTGGCTGAATGGAGAATGGATTGGATGGAGTTGGGAGAGACTGGAGGTAGGCAGATCTGTTGTTCAGTCATTTTTCAGTTGTGTTCAACCCTTAACCCATTTGGAGTTTTACTGGCAGATATTGGAGTGGTTTGCCATTTCCTTTTTCAGCCCATTTTACATATGAAGAAATGGAGGCAGACAGGTTAAGTGACTATTCACTGTGTCACCTAGCTGGCTTAGGTAGTTAGGCTAACAACAGAGAGAAAGTACTAGAATGAAGGAAGGGGACGGGGGAAGACTTTCAAAGCCAGGGGAGGCAGGAAGCATTTCAGGAATGGAGAAGCAGGCAGTGAAAATGCCCAGAGTTGAGAGTTGGAGTTTCAGTTGGGAGAGGCTGGTGTTACTGGTTTCCACTGCAACAGCTCTTTAGAAGGTTACCAGAGATTTCTTAGTTGTCAGACTATGGCCTTTCCTCCTTCTTCACCCATCTTGACCTCTCTGTGTCTTTTGTGTTAACTGTCTTCTCTTTGATGCTTCTCTAGGCTTTTATTTCATTACTGTCTGCTGGTTCTCCTCCTATCTGTTGTACCACTTTTCTTCCTAATCTTCTGGATTTTTATCCAGGCCATATCGGATAAAATTCTGTTCTGGGTTTTCTTCTCTTTTTCCTCTAACTCTTTCCCTTGATGATCTTGTCAGCTCCCGTGGAATCCATTGTCCATTCTCTTGCAGATGATTCCAGATCCATTTATCTATGCTTAAATTCTCTCCTAACTTCCAGTTTTTCATCTAACTGCCCATATATCTCAAACTGGGTGTCCCATCAAAAGCTCTTGTACATCTTAAACTCAGCGTGTCAAAAATAAAACTCACTGTTTTTCTTCCCAGTCCCTCTGCTCTTCCTAACTTACCATTTACTGTCAAGGGTAGCACCGTCCTCCCAGGCACCCAGGTAGCAATCTTGATGTCATCACTCCTCACTCTGTCTCACCTCCCCATACTTAATCTCTTCCCGGAACCTGCAGGATTTTCACCTTAGCAGCATCTTTCCAATATGCCCCCTTTTCTCCTCTGATACTGCCCCCTCTAGTGTATGCCCTGTCACTTTATACTTGGGCTACTGAAATAGCCTGCTGGGGGATCTGCCTGCCTCAAGTCTCTCTCCACTTCATTCCATCTTCTGTTCAGCTACCAGAATGATTTTCCTAAAGCACAGGTCTGACCACGTGGCTCCTTTGCCTCCAGGATCAAATATAAAATTCCCTCTTTGGCATTCAAAGCCCTTCATAACTCATAACAAAGCCCCCTTCCTACTTTCTAGTCTTCTTATACTTAACTCCCTGACACAGCAACAATGACCTTCAGGTGGTTCCATGAGTAAGACATGCCATCTCTTGGCTTTGGGCATTTTCTCTGGCTGTTTTTCTTTCTTGGAGTGCTCTCCCTACTCATCTCCCCCTGACTTCCTTTAAGTCTCAACCCAAATTCCATTGTCTACAGGAAGCCTTTCCCAAACCCTCTTAAGTGGTCTCTTTGATCTCTTTACTATGTCCTGGATATAGCTTATTTATACATTTTAGTTTGCTTGTTGTCTCCTCAATTGGATGGTGAGCTTCATGAGGGCAGCTTTTGGGTTCTTTTTATATCCCCAGTGCTTAGTATACTGCCTGGCATATAGTAGGCTTTTAATAAGTTATTTACTGACTGATACACATATAGACACATTTCATATATAGACACATACATATCTTGTTTGTGCATGATTGTGTGTTATCTGTAGACTGTGGGCTCCTTGCTTTCCTTTGGATCCTTGGCACTTAACACAGTTCCTGGCACCTAGTAGGTGCTTAATAAATGCTTGTTTACTGACTGATATGTGTGGCTTGTTAGGTGAACGTCCAAATATTTTATATTGTGCTTTTTGTATATTTATAATATTTTGTAGTTATTTTGAGTGAAATTTGTGTCTTCTGAGTTTTGATAGTAACATACAGATGACTTACATGGATTTATTTTATGTCCTGCTATTTTGACAAAGTTTTTGTTTCGGTTAATTGTTTTAGCTGAATCTTTCAGGTTTTTTAACTAGGCTATTGTTATGTGCAAAAATGGTGGTTGTTTTCTTGTATGCTGTGATTCTTTTTCTTGTCTTATTGCTTTAGCGAGTACGTCTGGTGATAAGGTGATAGTGAACATTCTGGCACCGATTGCGTGACCTGTGCAAATCATTTACCCTCTGACTCAACTTCCTTATTTATAAAATGGAGAAAATAATAGCGCCTACTTTCCAAGGTTGTTAGGCACTTAGTATTTATTTCCTATTATTATTTTACAAGATGAGAAAATATTTGCAAAGTGCTTTGCAAACTTTAAATTGCTATGAACATATTAGTTATTATTACTGTTATTGGGCAGATTATAATATTAATGCTCGGTTTTAGATCTATGCTCTTATTATAGAAGGGCTTACTTATTCCTATGCGTTTTAGTGTTTTTAACAGAAATGTGTGTCTTGTCAGAAGCCTTTTCTGCTATCTACTTATTATATTAATATAATAATATCATTTTATTGCTTTTCTCATTAATATGGTTTATTGAAACAACCTTACACTTTTATTATGAACCCAATCTGGTCACAGGGTGTAATCTTTTTGATATAGTGTTGTAGCCTCTTTGCTGATAATTTATTTTTTTTGCATTGATATTCATTAAGCGTATTGACCTGTAGGGTTGTTTTATTTTTGTTTATTTCACCCTGGTTTAAGTTTCAAGATTACATTTTGATCATAGAAAGAGTTTGGTAGGATCCCTTATTTTCTTCTTTTTTGTGAACTACTGGTATTGGACTTAAGTGTTCTACTATTTGCTAGCATTTTGACAGAATTCATTTGTAAATCCAGCTATTCTAGGATTGTGTTTATTATTTCAATTTTGTTTGTTTTTTCTGTCATTTGGGTTTTTTTTATTTCTTGTCTTTCCTAAAATTTTTTTAGTTGCATGCCCACTTCCTTGGTTTCATTCTTTCTCTCCTTTAAGAGTTGATGAAAGTGAAGTTAGGGTAGGAATAATGATCTGAGAAAATATTGAAGGGTGTAGAGACTGGAGGTCAACGTGAGAACCAAGGGTGGAGGCTGGAAAAGTGCAGTTCAGCGAGCATTTATTACTTAGCAAGCCTATATGTGCCATGCCCTGTGCTCTGCACTTAACATGCAGAAATAGCAGAAAAAAGCTTACTTTTTAGCTGGGAGAATGTGACTTTTACCTAAAGAAGTACCATGTAAAGCAGAAAGGTGGCGTTAAAGGGAAGATTCGAAGTGTTTCAGGTTCATTTGCAGCCTGAGTGATGAGGAAAGGCAAATGAGCTGGGCCTTGGCAGGTCCACCTTGACTTGACTGCTCTTTGTGTTCCAGCCCACACTGCTTTTCAATTGCAATGTAAAATAATTTGTAAGTGAGGATAAAATAAGATATTTGTAAAGTGCTTTGTCAACTTTAAGGTACTCTAGGAATGCTTTTACTGTTGCTGTGATGATAGCGATGATGCATATGTAGAAATTGCTAAAGAGAACAAAGACTGGAAAAGCAGCCAGACTAGAGCAAGCTTTGAAGAGGAGACCTGTACTGGAGGCTCACGGGTGTGAGGGTACTGAAGGATTTATATAAGGTGTCTGAAGGAGGGGAGGCCACCAGAGTTGTGGAGCAAATCTTTGACCTTATTGATATTAAAAAAAAATGAGATGAGGAACTTCAATACTACTGATGTGTGCTTACTGTCCTAACTGTAGAAAATTTCTCAGTTAACTTAGAAAGTTTTTAAAATTAAGAATTTAAGCAGCAGGCATGAATATTTTCATATACAGAGAACAGAAAAAGAGGGTTGTATATGAACCTTGACTGTTAAATACAATTAATTTTTTAAAAGTATGTAATTTAACACAATACAATGTTGTCCTGCTTGCTTGTACATATTGTGATATATATGGGCCCTTTTTTTCTCTCTTACCTCCTTGGAGTATCTGCCCAGTAATGTTTTGGCTAGGTTAAAGGATATGAATGGGCTGGTTATTTTTCTCACATAATTCCAAATTGTTTTCCAGCATGGCCGTAATGAGTTTGTCACTCTGCCAACAGAATGTTAATGTGTTTGTCTTCTCTCATAGCCTTGCCCAATGTAGATGGTGTGTTGAGTCCTGCTATCCCAGGGGTTCTTGAACACTGGGTCCTGGGTTTTCCTGTTTGGGGTCTGAGGGGAATGGAGTGGTTTGAGTATCCCAGAGCTTCCTCTTCCCTTGGGATGTCATGCTGCTTTTCCTAGGCTGGCTTACCTCTCCCAGTGGTGGCATTTGGTTGAAAGTCCTCTGTTTCATTGAAAGAACATATTTTCCCTTGAAGTATTATACTCAGTTTTGCTGGGTAGGTGATTCTTGGTTTGAGTCCTAGTTCCTTTGACTTCGGGCATATCCTATTCCATGCCCTTCGAACCCTTAATGTAGAAGCTGCTAGATCTTGAGTTATCCTGATTTTATTTCCACAATACTGGAATTGTTTCTTTCTAGCTGCTTGCAAGATTTTCTCCTTGACCTGGGAGTTCTGGAATTTGGCCACAATGTTTCTAGGAGTTTCCCTTTTTGGATCTCTTTCAGGTGGTGATCGATGGATTCTTTCAATACTTATTTTGCCCTCTAGTTGTAGAATGTCAGGGCAGTTTTCCTTGATAATTTCATGGAAGATGATGTCTAGGCTCTTTTTTTGATCATGACTTTCAGGTAGTCCCATAATTTTTAAATTGTCTTTCCTGGATCTATTTTCCAGGTCAGTTGTTTTTCCCATGAGATATTTCACATTCTCTTCCATTTTTTCATTCTTTTGGTTTTGTTTTGTGATTTCTTGGTTTCTCAGAAAGTCATTAGACTCCATCTGTTCCATTCTAATTTTGAGAGAACTATTATTTTCAGTGAGCTTTTGAACCTCTTTTTTCCATTTGGTTAATTCTGCTTTTGAAAGCATTCTTCTCCTCATTGGCTTTTTGAACCTCTTTTGCCAATTGAGTGAACCTATTTTTCAAGGTGTTATTTTCTTCAGCATTTTTTTGGGTCTCCTTTAGCAGGGTATTGACCTGTTTTTCATGCTTTTCTTGCATCTCTCTCATTTCTCTTTCCATTTTTTCCTCCACCTGTCTAACTTGATTTTTAAAATCCTTTTTGAGCTCTTCCAAGGCCTGAGCCCACCCAACATCCCCCTGGGATGTCGGGGATAGAGAAGCCCCACCCTCCACGTCTTTCCCTGATGGCAAGAATATTTCCTCCTCATCAGACCCGAAAGGCGGGAACATTTGCACCTGCTCAAAGAAGCTCTCTATAGTCTTATTTTTCTTCCCTTTTCTGGGCATTTTCCCAGCCAGTTACTTGATTTCTGAGATTCCTGTCCACCCCTGCCTAGATCCACCCAGCTAGTGCTTGGGGTCTGAGATTCAAATGGGCTTTCCGCAACAGGCCCGGCTGCTATTCAATGTGAGCTTAAGTTCTGGTGCTTGGGTGGGGGCAGGGCCACCTCCCAGGCTCAGTTCCCTTAGGGGCTTTATGCAGAGACCTTCAGTAATGGAATGGGTGGGGCAGGGCCATCTCCCAGGCTCAGCTGCTTTGGGTGGTTTATGCAGAGACTTTCAGTAATGAAGATCCTGCCTGCTGGGGGAGTCCCGGGCCGCCGCCGCTGCCACGCCGCCCCCGCCTCTGCCTCCGCTGCTTCCTCCCAAGGGGGCCTGAGCCACAGAGACACCCCGCTCCCCTCTCGGCCAGCCTAGACATTTCTCTCACTGACCTGTAGCGTCTGTGGGTGGAGGGACTTTCCCGGCCGCCACAGATTCCATCCCTGAAGCCTGCTTGGATTTGTTTCTCTGGGGCCGCCCGGCCAGGGCAGTGCTGGGCTGGGCTCTGCTTTCCGGGGTGCAACGGACTCTGGGGATGGCTCTCCAGGGCTCTCTGGAACGGAAATCTCTTCCACTATGTTTCTGCATACCCTGCAGTGATCCAGAGCCTGTGGGGAGCTCTTCTTACATTAAATCCATGGGCTGTGGGTTTGGAGCTAGCATACGTGAGTCTTTCTACTCCGCCATCTTGACTCTGCCCCCAGTGGTGGCATTTGGGAAAGGAATTTATGTCAGTCATTTGTGCTTAACTTAGCAACATTAATTCAGCCACCACTTACTTAGTGTCTGCTCTGTACGGTGAACTGTGTGCAAGGGTCTGGGAGAGGTACAGAGATAAGTTAAACCAGACCTTGACCACCAGGAACTTACAGTCCCTTTGCTGGAAAGGACACATGTAGATATAATACAAATTCGACTCTGATAAGGTAAGAGAAACAGGAAGTGCTTGTCACCCTTCTTTCATAAACTCAGTCACTGTGGTCATTAGTAATAAAGAAGAGGAAGGGTCTAAGCACTTTTGCAGTGCCAGGGACTGTGGAGGCACTTTATAGATATCTCATTTGATCCTCACAGTACTGCAGAGTAGGTACTATCATCATCACCATTTTATAATTGAGGAAACTGAGGCAAATGGAACTTAAGTGACTTACCCAAGGTCATATAGATGATAAATATTCAAGGCTGCATTTGAACTCAGATCTTCCTGACCACAGCCATCTAGCTGTCACCTAGAGAACTAAATTGTTCACTAATATCCCTGCTTTCCTTTCCTCTCAAATGTCGGTGAGGATCCAGTATCAGTATTTAGAATTGAATAATTATAATGTGAATGCATTTCATTCACAGCATTACTTCATATTGGTCTTATTTTTGTTAGCATTAATTTTTTATATCAGAAGTCCCCATTTTTGACATACTGAAATCCCTATGCTTTCTGTAGGATTTCTACAAATTAGTGACATTTTTGATAACAAAATGTATCTTTGAAGTGTATCATCTTTGTTTATGGAAGGATTTATATAACTAGAACATCAAAATATATCCTCAGAGTAGGGACAAGTGGTTTATTGAAATCTTGGTCAGTCAGTCAGCAAGTATTTAGAGTCTACTATTTACTAGGAGCTGTGGATACAGATAAAAGGAGTGAAACCGTCTCTGCAGGGGAGATGACAAATACATATGTGATTTAGAAAGTATTTAGATCTTACTGAAAATACTGTGCTAAGCAGCATAGTTTTTCAGGGCTTTTTGCCTCTTTAATATGAGAAAATGAATTATTAATTTGGAGAGGAAATTTAGTTCTTACAAAGTAGGGGAATGAATGCTAACAGTGGTTTGAGAGGTAGATGTAATTATGATAGCCCAGATTCTTCTTGTTTTAAAATACACATTTCTGTTTTTGTTATAGTTAAATATTTTATTCTAAGTCTGTTATAATTTGGATTCATCCATAAGGAATTTGTATTAAACTGTAACATCTGTGACTCGTGTTTTTAGATTCCTCTATACTATTTGCAAAACAAGATGAGGTTTCTTTTTTAGATAGCATAGCATGCTTTAAACAAATCAGTGAAAAAAACAGCTTCTTTTGTACTTAAAATAGCATGTGTGAGACAGTTGACTTTAAAAGGGCAATACTGGTACAGATTTCTCTTGGATAAACAGAAGTAATAAAATATTTATAAAGTAGGTCATCTGTTTAAAACAACTTTTTTAATACTTTGGGTATTTTTTAAAAAATGAGAGATGTGGGGTTTTGAAACTACTAATTTAATTTTACTGGCAGCATGCATATTACCGTTGAAGTGATCCAATTCAGTTCATATTCCTTTTCCTCTCATTATTTACATACATAATTTGTACTATACTGATATATATTTAATTTGTTATGACTTAGTCTTCAAGAGTTACTTGAGGCATGTAGAGGTTGAGGGGCTTAACCACAGTCACATAGCTTCTTTATAAAAGAATGACCCCATTTGGAATTTGCTTGGCAGAGATACTGGAGTGGTTTGCCATGTCCTTCTCCAGCTCATTTTACAGATGAGAAAACTAAAGTAGACTGGGTTAAGTGACTTACCCAGGGTCACACAGCTACTAAGAGTTTGAGACCAGATTGAACTCATGAACATGAATCTTTCTGAAACCAGGCCAGTGCTCTATTGACACACTATGCCACCTAGCTGCACAGTCACATATTTTGTAAGATATTTAGGGGTTTGGGGCCAAGACTATATATATTGCTATTTATTTCTCTCTCTCTCTCTATTTCTATTTATTTATTTTTATATTAATTATTTTTCTCATTTTCAAAAAGCTGGGGTGGTTTATTTTTTGTCCTGTGCAGTTTTTCCTTATGATTTCTTTAAATATAGCTCTGGAAAAACAGATTGTAAAAAAACCATGTTTCAAGTAGAGCTACTTGACTCTGCCTTTAAACCCAAATCAAGATATACCTGGTTCTGCTCATTTCACTCAGCATCAGTTAATGGAAGTTTTTCCAGGTTTTCTGAAGTCCACCTATGCATTATTTCTTATGGAACAATAATATTTCAGTACATTCATATAACATGACTTGTTTAGCCATTCCCCAGTTGATGGGCGTCCCCTCAATCTTCAATTCTTTGACATCCCAAAAAGGGCCAGTATAAATATTTTTGTACATGTGGGTCCCTTTCCCTTTGGATCTCTTTGGGGTACAGACCCAGAAGTGATATTGCTGGGTGAAGGGGCATGCACAGTTTTATAGCCCTTTGTACATAGTTCAAACTAGAGCAGTTTTACCTTGCAGTGAAGAAAATGATTCGTTACATTAAACAGATACTTAGAGACAGTTCTTCAGTTTTATTAGATTGTATTAGTTTTTATTAGAAATATATAAATTACTAGCTAGTAATATTAAAATAATTTCTGCCATCTAGTTTCTTTGCTAACTGTAATCTAAGTATCGACTTATTGCCTAGTATTTAAATGTAGTGATACTTCTTATACAATATAGTTATATAATATAATAAATATAATTATACAATATAATATTTATTGCTGTTAAGCAATTCTGATAATTTCATCCAGATCATTATCCTATCAATCTTATCAAGTATACAATTCATCTTAGATAACTACCATGTTAATAATAGAAGCAGGAATAACTAGAAGTATTATTTTAAGCTCTTATTTGAAACTCCTTGAGGACTTGTCTTATCTTGGAGGCAACAAGGGAGCTACTGAAGATTTTGAGCAGAGGAGTTGCATGGTCAGATTTGTGCTGGAGGAAGATTGTTTTTGAAGCTGTTTGGTGGGTAGATTCCCTAAGGAATCTAGAGGGAAAAGCAAGAAACCAAAGCAGAGAGACCCACCAGGACAGTCTAAGTGAGAGGTGATGGGGGCCTCACTTAGAATACTGGCTATTCAATGGGACAGAGAAGACTGATTTGAAGAATGTTGTGGAAGTAGAATTGTCGGGATATGGTAGCTGATGTATATGGGACGTGAAGGAGAAGGCAGGGAAGGGAGCAAACATTTATTAACACCTACCTTGTGTCAGACACTGTGTCAAATACTGTAGACATAATTTGCTTGAAGTGAGCATTTAGGATGTGTCATGGCTTTATAATCCTAAATTAATAGGAAAAAGGGAAATTTGGAGGAGGCATGGGTTTAGTGGGCAAGTTAATAAATTGTTTAGACTTGTTGAGATTCGGATGTCAATGAGAATTCCAGATAGAAATGTCTAACAGGCAGTTATTGGGGGCTTCAGTAGAGAGATTAAGAGATAGATATGGGGGTCATCTTCATAGAAATGATTATTGAACATGTTGGAGATGATAACTCTAAGGCAGAGCTTATAGTGAGGAAAGGATTTGAGCATTGAGGCTGGAGGTTGGTAGAGACCTGGTACTTACTGGGCAGGAGATACAGGATGTTAAAGAAGAGGACACTGAGACAGAGAGCAAGAGGAGAAGCAGGAGAAAGTAGTGTCAGATACTGAGGAGATGAGAGTGTCTAGGAAGAGGATGAAGAAAAGAGCTTAGATTTATTTATTGGCAACCTTGGAGAGAGCAGTGCAGTTTGGATAGAGGGGTGTAGCTGGATAACTCCTAAAGCAATGGCCATCACTACTGTGCAGCACCCTTCTGCTTCGGCAGAATTATGGAGAAAGAGGCTGCGAGTGTTTAGAATCATACAGTTTTTCGTCTGCTAATAGATGTTAATCTGACCGTGGAAACTCTCAGTGTGGAATCCTTGTTCAGTTACTAGTAAGTGGGCCCATTGCTGGGATAATTTGCTTATTCCTTTCCAGGCTACACTCTGTATACTTTCCTGCCCCTGTCCCATTCAGCTTCCTTTTATGTGTTATCCTTCTCTTTTAGAGTATAAGTTCCTTGAAGGCTGGGAAACCGTGGGCTGCAGAACTAATAAATATTTACAGAAAGACACCATGAAAATAATTGCAGTCTACTGACCAACATTGGTTGTAGAGGATTAAGTGGTAGATCAATTCTATGAAAAGACACTATGAATCAAATCAATATATATGCTGATACTTGAAGACTTAAGTGCAAAGGTAGGAAAAAGGAGCTGATATGGAAAAATATGTAGGACAACATGATACAAGAGAAAAAGTGAGAGAGGCTAAGGACTTTTAGATTATACAACAGCACCTCTATACATGAATATTTTCAATTAAAAAAAGTCAGGTAGGTGATCAACATAGCAAATCTCAAATAATGTCACAAAATATGATGCTGACTATATTTCAACAGACAGAAGAAGACTTCCTGTTGAGATGGGAGTTATCCCTGAGTGGCAGTCTGTGCAGTCAGAGCTAAGCTAAAGATTTATAATCACAAAAGTAAGGAATAAGAGTGAGAAAAAGATATGGCATACAGTTGAGATGCTTTAACCCTGAGCGATTTAAACATAACTATAAAAAGTGGAAAATGGGCATCAGTGATGAAATGACCTCAACACAGACTGTAATAATTTCATTCAGAGTTAAGCTAATATAAATCTATGTAAATAAATATGTATTTTATGTATAACATATTATGTATAATATAAATATAAATTACCTTACAACAAGAGGCCAAAAGAGCCCAATCAACACCTTAGTTTATTTACTTGCTAAATTGAGAGATAGAATGTAAACTTATCTGTAAATTCTTGTGATGGACAGTTATAGGCAGTATTATGTCATAAAGCAGAGAAAAAAGTAGAATAAAACTAGTTTAAAAAAAGTCTGGTAAGATATCCAACTAGTAACTAGTAAACAAAGTCATGTGAATTACAATGAAAATAGAAAGAGGACTGTTAATGGAAGAAAGAAAGATTGCAGAAACCATTTCAGCATAAACAAACACACACATACACACACATACCACATACATACACACTCACACACACACACACACCGTACATACACACCATACCCACACATATCCACACCCCAACACCCACAGCCACACCCCCACCCCCACAGCCACATCCACATCCCCACAACCACACCCCCCCCCACACCACACCACCCCCCCCCCCCACCTACACACTTCCTCACCCCCCCCCCCCCCCCCACCTTATCAGGAATAGTTGAACTGTGGTGCTTGGATCATAGCATCACTCTTCCTCAGGTTAGAGGAGGTAAAAATGTCACTAAAGTGAACAAAGATATGAAAAACAGCTGGATTGTATCAAATGTACAGAGGATGTTAATGCTAGAGGAGATACAGTTGTGAACACATGGAGAAACTGATATATAACATACCTAAGACACCAAACATACCAAAATCGTGGAAAAAAATCTTGAGCTAGGTGACACAGTGGATAGAGCACCTGGGCTGGAATCAGGAAGAGCCCAGTTCAAAATCCAGCGTTAGACACTTACTAACCATGTGATCCTGGGCAAGCCACATAATTTTGTTTTCAGTTTATCCTTCTGTAAAGTGGGGATAATTATAGCACCTACCTTCCAGAGTTGTTGTGAGGTGCAAATGAGATAATAAATGTAAAAGTGCTTAGCACAGTATGCTGAGAGATCATCACTAACTGTTAATCTGTATATCTGCATGCCCATCTATAACAAAATTTTTATGAAGGTCATTTATGCTCATATTTAGGACATCCTTTATGTTTTTGCAAGAGATACTCAACAATTATGGTCACATCGCTCCCATCTCTTAGTTGACCAAAAGATACAGAGAATATAAAATCCTATCAGGCTTATTGTTTGTACATTGCAAAATAAAAAACAAAAATAAAAGCCCAAATAAAACCTATCACATAGAACAAAGTGCTGCCTTCTATGTCCTTTTATAACGTTGTGTCTTCCATCTGTGTATTAACACTACACAGGATTCCTTAGAACAGGTCTGCACAACCCGCATCCTGTGGGCTGCGTACGGCCCATGGGCCGCTTGCAAAAGGCCAAAGGACTTGCTCTGTTTACAAAGGATGTTTTCTTCTACAGTTTTCATGAGCCACTCAGAATCCTTTGGTAGGCCGCAGGTTGTGCAGATCTGCCTTAGAAGATGTAATAAGAAATAAGAATTTTCAGTAACTCTCTGATAATAAACAATCCAGGCACAAAAGGAGATGCATGCCAGTCACACAAGTATTTACCATTGTCATGGAGGAGGTTGGAGATCCTGTGGATGGTGAGGTCTTCCAAATCCTACTTTTTGCAGGTAATATTGTCTTGATTGCATCAAACTTCAAGACATTGGAAGAGATTTTTAATCATTCAAAAGAATTTGGCCTGTATATCCGCACAGGAAAGAAGTAGGGGATAAAGAGTATCTGTTGCTCAGATTTTAACATTCATTTGAATGGATACCCTACAGGGTTTGTTCAACCGTATGCATACTTGTGATAGACAATAAGAGCATCAGCAAGTTGGGCCTAGAGTTGAAAAAGAGAGTGGGCTGAATTGTTTCATTGATTCATTTCAGAGCTTTTTCCTGACCTCAGACTTCCCATAATAGCCAAGGCCCATCTTTTTCAATATAAATACTGGTTTTTCTCTGTAGAAGAGAAAGGCTTCTTGTAGGGCAGAATAGCAAAGTTTTCCAAACTGAGGTACTTCCCTTAAAAGGAAATGTGAAACAATGACCATTTTAAAAAATACTTTTAACTCCAGGGTAAATACATCTACTTGTGAAAATTAAAACATAGTTCAAGTCAAAGTCAATAGAAGTAAGAACTAAATTTGGTAAATTCTTGCAGCCATGCACAGTGAAATTTGAGTCAAGAATGTCAAAATCATTAATTTTAGTAAGTAGAGTATATATAATGAAATGATTTCTTCTCTTGTTGCCTGCCCCTTGCCAAAGGCAACATTTAAACATTATGATATTTTATTGCTTAATTTTTTAGTCAGTTAATATCTCTTTGTGATACTTATATAACTTATTGAAGAGAAAACCTGTTGCAGTAGTTAAAACTAGTATAGAGAAGGACTATAGGGAATTATTAGCTAAAAAAACAGGCACAGAAACTCAAAGGACCAAGTCTATAAATTATCATTTGGTACATTTTTCATTGGATTCATAAGTGATATTACTGATGGAGACAGAAGGACCATTTTTAGCTCAGTACAAATGCTTTAGCTCCACATAGCATGGAATCTAATAATTTGAAATGATGACATCTTGAAAATGTCTATGCAGTATACAATACAGGATACTTTTCTAGAGAAAATTGGGTTCTTTTACTTAGCAAAAAGCAGACTTGTTCAAAAGCCATTTTGTAGATAGATATCACAAGGATTGCTTCATCACATAATGTTGCTTACAGAATTGCTAAGCATAAAAAGCCTCATTTGAAAGAAGAAATTCTGGTGCTCCCTGCAGCTATTGACATAGTTAAAATGACTCTTGGCATTAGTTTGACTTGTATTTAATGCAGTAGGAATGAGAGTTCAGGACAGTCACTTAACTTGTCATTGCTCAAGTGGATAAAGCCAATGATGTATTTGAACTTCTTACTGGGGGTGTGGGGTTTGTTACCCTGTAAACCTATTGATGGCATTGCCACATCAGGAGAAATTTCTAGCATAGTTGACAGATTTTAGAATATACATGAATTACACTTCTGTACTTTAGTGGTTACTAAGTTGTGATTACTAATTAATAAGCTCTACTAGCTTAATTGATGTCAGGATGGAATACAGGTCTACCAACAAGCATGGTAATTAGACATGCTTTATAATTACTTTTTTTGGGGGTAAATAGAAGTAAAGAGCTATATGTAATTTTTCAAGTTATTATAAAAGTAAGCCCCCAGATTCCATTAATAGGACATGACATTGCCTTACTTGTGCTTGTGTCTTACTAGCTGTGTGATCCTGGGCAAATTAATCACTTAGCCTTTCTGAGCCATAGTTTCCTCATTTATAAAATTTGAGGGTTGGATTTGATGTAATCTTTAAGATTTTCTCTGACTAGTCTATAGTGCTACAGCCTATTTGATCTAAAAGGAGAAATTACCATTTTTTATGGTGATCCTTACCAAGAGGAAAAAATTCAGTCATATTTTTCTTGTGAAGCTTGTACATTCATTGGATATTTTTGAAAAAATTGAACACTAAATCAGTGACTCTCAGATTCATTCTCTGATCCAGGAACATAAAGGTACTAGATTTACAGATATATTAAAGCTATGGTTAATACATTTACAAAATTATTTGTGACTCCAAATGAATGTCCTGCGTGTGAAATAGAAGAAAGTGAAGAGCTGCTGTATATTAATCCCTTGACCAGTCTTCAGAAAGCATTCTTACTTTGTTTTAAAGATCTAGATATTTTTCAATTTCAATCAGTTAGGAAACCATTTGTTGTAGGCACACTTGACTGTATTTAGTGGTTCTTAGACTCATAGCTGTATGTTGAAACAAGCATTTAAACTTGAAAGTCTTACGGGCTAGCTGTTTGTGAATAATGAGTTCTCTGGTTTATCATGTAATTTGTTATCAATCTAACAGAGCACTGTTTCTGGCTTCCGGTCCCAGCTCTGATACTTGCTACTTGTATGACCTTGGGCTGGTAACCTCCCTGGGTGTCAGTTTCCTTATCTATAGAATGAAAAGGTAGGACTGAATGGCCTATAACATTCCTTACAGCTTTAAATCTATGATCCTCACATTTTATTGGTATGAAACTTGGTGAGCTGCTATAAAGACCAAAGTTTTAGTGGCTAAAAGATGATGAGAAGTAGCATTATTTCCAATGATACTGCGTCTTTGAGAAACTACCCAAACTAAGCCTACTTGTCACATTAATAATATTATAATTATGGTGATTATTTTTATGGTCCAGATATGAAGACTGTAAAGGATGTTATCAATGCATATCTGTGTGTTACATTTCTCTTCTCATATATTGAGCACTAAATTTTATTTTGACAAAATGTGAGCTAAGAAAATTGAATAGATTGTTTTGTGAAAAGTGGGGATAGACACGATAATTTTATGTCTGAAAAAGGTGGAGTGCTAAATAAGATTTGGAAACCACTGTGATAAGAGATATATATGAACTGATCTTTGATGGAAGTTAGGAATTCTTAGGAGGAGGAGATAAGGGAGGATGACCTTCTGGGTATGGAGGTTAGCTTATATAAAGGCATGGAGGCAGGAGATGGAGTGCCATGTTATGAGAAATATCAAGTAGACTGTTTTGGCTTCTGTGAAGAGAGTGTAAAGGGAATTAGATGGAGGAACTTTGGAATGTTGGAAAAATAGACTGGAGTCAGTTTATAAAGGACTTTAGGTGCCAGCTTGAGTAACAGGGTATGATGGAAGGTTCTTTAGCGGTAGACTAGGTCTGTGGTCTGACATGTTTTAGGAAGATTATTTTGGCAATTCCTGGGGGATGGATTGGAGAGGGGAGAGACTACATATTATATGATGGCAAAACGTCTTCTTTGCCCAGTTATTAATTATGAGTCTTGAAAGGTACAGATTGTCTTTTGTTTAGGTCTAGACCTGTGATTTCATTGGTGTTGAGTTCTCTAGAAGGAAATTCTCTGTACTAATACATAGCAGCAACTGTTTTGCAGCTTATAGTTTTAAAGTTTCTGAGGCACTGACAGAGATTATATTGACATTTTATTATAGTTTGGTTATACTCGTACATGTCTGTATTTTTAAAAATACAATTTTTTAATATATACAATATATACAAAAAATACAAATTTTTAAAAATAAAGAATTATCCAAGACCACTCGATTTTTCATTTCAGGAGCTACTACAGTGGCATGGCAGAATCCTTTAGCGAGCTGGTTTAGTGCTATGATGCACTGCTTTGGAGGGGGAATTTTGTCTGCTTTTCTGCTTGGAGAGCCTCCAGTAAAATTCCTTGAAAATAACACTAATGTCTTATTGGCATCTTCAATCTGGTAAGTAGCAATGGTAGTACAGAGTATGGTGCATTCATAAAAATGTTTTCGAATTGCTCTTGTATCAAAAGCATCTCAAATTTGCAAAATCCTACAGAATCATAAAAATTACAAATAAGAGTTCCACTAGTTACTTTATGGAGTGAGCTTTGTCAGTCTATGTTCATGTAATTTTCATGTGGAAACACTCTACAAATTTATTGAAATGGATATGCTAAAAACATATTAAGATACATTAGAATTAACACCTATTTTATTGAACATTGTCATTGATTCAATACTTGAATATTTAAATAGTCACATTAGCTGTCTCATTACTTAAGGTAAAGGTACTCCATGTAATATTGCCCTGATCAGTACAACTTAATAATGTATTCATTAAGAAATTATAGTCAAAATTTGATATAAAATCATAAAACCTTGCAATAATATTGTTTGGCTAATTGTTTATGTATGACATTGTTTGGTCCTACCACATTCAAATTGAATTAATGGTGACAGGCAGTGCATACTTGTATTTATTTATTTAAAAATTGTTTTAGAATTTATTTTTAGTTTTCAACATTTATTTCCACAAGGTTTTGAGTTCCAAATTTCACCCCATCTCTCCCCTTCCCTCACCCCAAAACACTGTGCATTCTGATTACCCCTTCCCCCAATCTACCCTCCCTTCTGTTACACCCCTCCCTTCCCTTATTCCCATCTTCTCTCTTTTTTTGTAGGGCAAGATAGGTTTCTATATCCCATTACCCATATTTCTTATTTCTCAGTTGTATGCAAAGACAATTCTCAACATTCATTCCTAAAATTTTGAGTTCCAACTTCTCTCCCTTCCTCCCTCCCCACCCACCCCCACTGAGAAGGCAGGCAATTTGATATAGGCTTTAGGCTTTTATACGTGTAGTTTTGCAAAAGACTTCCTTAATAGTCATGTTGTAAAAGACTAATTATATTTCCCTCCATCCTATCCTGCCCCCCATTTATTCTGTTCTCTCTTTTGACCTTGTCCCTCCCCAAAAGTGTTTACTTCTAATTACTCCTTCTTCCCATTTGCTCTCCATCATCCCCATCATTCCCCCACCCCACATATCCCCTTCTCCCCTAATTTCCTGTAGTGTGAGATAGATTTTCATACCAAATTGAGTATGCATGTTATTCCCTCCTTAAGCCAAATGTGTTGAGAGTAAGTTTCACATTTTCCCTCTCACCTCCCTGCTTCTCCCCTCCATTGAAAAAGCTTTTTCTTGCCTCTTTTATTAGAGATAATTTGCCCCATTCCATTTCTCCCTTTCTTCTCCCTATATAATCTTCTGTCACCTCTCAATTTTAGTTTTTAAATGTCATGCCTTCATATTCAACTTACCTTGGTCCCTGTGTGTGTGTACGCATGTGTGTATGTGTATATATATATTCATGTGTGTGTGTGTGTATAAAATCCCATCCATACTGAGAAAAGTTTCAAGAGTTGCAAATATAATCTTTCCATTTAGGAATGTAAACAGTTCAACTTTAGAAACTCTCTTATGATTTCTCTTTCCTGTTTAGCTTTTCATGCTTCTCTTGATTCTTGAGTTTGAAAGTCAAATTTTCTATTCAGCTCTGGTCTTTTCATCAAGAATTCTTGAAAGTCCTCTATTGCATTGAATGACAATTTTTTCCCCTGAAGTATTATACTCAGTTTTGCTGGGTAGGTGATTCTTGGTTTTAATCCTAGTTCCTTTGACTTCTGGAATATCATATTCCAAGCCCTTCTATTCCTTAATGTGGAAGCTGCTATATCTTGTGTTATCCTGATTGTATTTTCACAATACTCAAACTGTTTCTTTCTGGCTGCTTTCAATGTTTTCTTCTTGACCTGAGAACTCTGGAATTTGGCTACAATATTCCTAGGAGTTTTTCTTTTTGGATCTCTTTCAGGAGGTGATTGGTGGATTCTTTCAATATTTATTTTATCCTCTGATTCTAGAATATGAGGGCAGTTTTCCTTGATAATTTCATGAAAGATGCTGTCTAGGCTCTTTTTTTGATCATGGCTTTCAAGTAGTGCCATAATTTTTAAATTGTCTCTCCTGGATTTATTTTCTAGGTCAGTTGTTTTTCCAGTGAGATATTTCACATTGTCTTCTATTTTTTCATTCTTTTGATTTTGTTCTGTAATTTCTGGTTTTCTCATAAAGTCATTAGCTTCCATCTGCTCCATTCTAATTTTGAGAGAACTATTTTCTTCAGTGAGCTTTTGGACTTCCTTTTCCATTTGGCTAATTCAGCTTTTTAAAGCGTTCCTCTCCTCATTGGCTTTTTGGACCTCTTTTAACATTTGAGTTGGTCTATTTTTTTTTAAAATATAAATTAGTTTATTTAACTTTTTACATTCATTTTCACAAAATTTTGGGTTCCAAATTTTCTCCCCATTTATCCCCTCCCCCCCACCCAATACACCGAGCAATCTAATTTTCCCTATCACCAATCTGCCCTCTCTTCTATCATCCCTCCCTTCTCTTGTCCCCATCTTCTCTTTTGTCCTGTAGGGCCAGATGACTTTCTATTCCCCATTAACTGTATTTCTTATTTCCTAGTAGCAAGAACCATACTCAACAGTTGTTCCTAAAACTTTGAGTTCCAAATTCTTCCCATTCCTCCCTCCCCACCCATTCCCTTTGGGAAGGCAGGCAATTCAATATAGGCCATATCTGTGTAGTTTTGCAAATGACTTCGATAATAGTCGTGTTGTGTAAGACTAACGGTATTTCCCTCAATCCTCTCCTGCTCCCCATTGTTTCTTTTTGATCCTGTCCCTCCCCGAGTGCTGACTTCAAATTGCTTGCTTCTCCCATTACCCTCCCTTCCATCATCCCTCCCTCCCTGCTTATCTCCTTCTCCCCCACTTTCCTGTACTATAAGATAGGTTTTCATACCAAAATGTGTGTGCATTTTACTCCTTCCTTTAGTCGAATGTGATGAGGGTAAACTTCATGTTTTTTTCTCAGCTCTCCTCTTTTTCCCTCCACTAAAAAGTCTCCTGCTTGCCTCTTGAATGAGATATAATTTACCCATTCCATTTCATCCTCTCTCCTCCCACTACATTTCTCTCTCACAATTTACCTTAATTTCTTTTAAGGTATGGTCCCATGCTATTCAATTCATTCTGTGCTCTCTGTTTCTGTATGTGCATGCATGTGTATATGTGTGCACGCACGCACGTGTGTACACGTGTGTGTGCATGTGTGTGTGTATGTGTGTGTGTGGTCCCACTAACTGCCCAGATACTGAAAAGTTTTAAGAGTTACAAATATTGTCTTTCCATGTAGGAATGTAAACAGTTCACCTTTGGTAAGTCCCTTAAGACTTCTCTTTGCTGTTTACTTTTTCATGCTTCTTCTCATTCTTGTGTTTGAAAGTCAAATTTTCTTTTCAGCTCTGGTCTTTTCATCAAGAATGCTTGAAAGTCCTCTGTTTCATTGAAAGACCATATTTTCCCCTGAAGTATTATACTCAGTTTTGCTGGGTAGGTGATTCTTGGTTTGAGTCCTAGTTCCTTTGACTTCTGGAATATCCTATTCCACACCCTTCGATCCCTTAATGTAGAAGCTGCTAGATCTTGTGTTATCCTGATTGTATTTCCACAATACTGAAATTGTTTCTTTCTAGCTGCTTGCAATATTTTCTCCTTGACCTGGGAATTCTGGAATTTGGTCACAATGTTCCTAGGAGTTTCTCTTTTTGGATTTCTTTCAGGCACTGACCGATGGATTCCTTCAATAGTTATTTTGCCCTTTGGTTCTAGAATATCAGGGCAGTTTTCTTTGATAATTTCATGAAAGATACTGTCTAGGCTCTTTTTTTGATCATGGCTTTCAGGTAGTCCCATAATTTCTAAATTGTCTCTCCTGGATCTATTTTCCAGGTCAGTTGTTTTTTCCAATGAGATATTTCACATTTTCTTCCATTTTGGTTTTGTTTTGTGATTTCTTGGTTTCTCAGAAAGTCATTAGCCTCCATCTATTCCATTCTAATTTTGAGAGAACTATTTTCTTCAGTGAGCTTTTGAACGTCTTTTTCCATTTGGCTAATTCTGCTTTTGAAAGCCTTCTTCTCATTGGCTTTTTGAACCTCTTTTGCCAGTTGAGTAAGCCTATTTTCCAAGGTGTTATTTTCTTCAGCATTTTTTTGGGTCTCCTTTAGCAGGGTATTGACCTGTTTTTCATGCTTTTCTTGTATCTCTCTCATTTCTCTTCCCAGTTTTTCCTCCACCTGTCTAACTTGATTTTCAAAATCCTTTTTGAGCTCTTCCATAACCTGAGCCCACCAGACATCCACCTCGGATGTCTGGCATAGAGAGGCCCCGACCTCCACGTCTTTCCCTGATGGCAAGCATTGTACCTCCTCATCAGAAATGAAGGGGGGAAGGAACATCTCTTCCCCAAAAAAGTAGCTCTCTATGGTCTTATTTTGCTTCCTTTTTTCTGGGCATTTTCCCAGCCAGTTACTTGACTTCTGAGATTCCTCTCCACCCCTGCCTAGATCTGCCCAGCTAGTGCTTGGGGTCTGAGATTCAAATGCTGCTTCCCAGTCTCAGGGCTATTCGGGACAGGAGCGGCTGCTATTCAATGTGAGCTTAAGTTCTGGTGCTTGGGTGGGGGCAGGGCCACCTCCCAGGCTCAGTTCCCTCAGGGGGTTTATGCAGAGACCTTTAGTATTGGAGCGGGGTGGGGGCAGGGCCACCTCCCAGGTTCAGTTCCCTCAGGTGGTTTATGCAGAGACCTTCGGTAATAGCCCTGAGCTCCTGCCTGCTGCTCGGGGAGTCCTGGGTTGCTGCTGCTGCCTCTGCCACTGCCTCTGTCGTTCCCTCTGCCGCTGCCTCCCAAGGGGGCCTGAGCCACGGAGACACTCTGCTCCCCTCTTGGCCAGCTCAGAAGTCTCTCTCACTGACCTGGAGTGCCTGTGGGTGGAGGGACCTTCGCGGTCACCGGAGATTCCGTCCCTGAAGCCTACTCGGATCTGCTCCTCTGGGGCCACACGGTCAGGGCTGGGCATGGGTGGGCTCTGCTGTCTGGAGCACGATGGACCCCTGGGGATGGCTTTCCAGGGCTCTCTGGAATGGAAATCTCTTCCACTGCGTTGGTGTGTGGCTTGCAGTACTCCAGAATTTGTGGGGAGTTCTTTTTACAGGAAATTTCTGGACTGTGGATTCGGAGCTAGCATACGTGAGTCTTTCTACTCCGCCATCTTGTCTCCTCCCCCTCTAGCTTCTCTAGTCTATTTTTAAAGGTGTTATTTTCTTCAGAATTTTTTTGGGGTCTCCTTTAGCAAGCTGTTGACTTGGTTGTCATGATTTTCTTGCATCACTGTCATTTCTCTTTCCAGTTTTTCCTCCATCTTTCTTACTTGATTTTCAACATCCTTTTTGAATTCTTCCATTACCTCAGATCATTTCATATTTATTTTGGAGGTTTTGGATGCAGAGACCTTGACTTTTATGTCTTCCTCTGATGATAAACATTGTTCCTCCTCATCTGAAAAGGTGGTAGAAAATGCCTATTCACCAAGAAAGTAACCTTCCATAATCTTTCTTTTCGCCCCTTTTTTGGCATTTTCCCAGCCAATTACCTAACTTTTGAGTCCTTTGTCAAGAAGTGGGTATACTGAAGGGACCTGTAAGTTCTCAGTTCCTCTAAAGTGACACAATCAAGGGAGAGGACTTTGCTTCTTTCCTGAGAGAAGTCCTCTGCGCTCTGGTCTGGGAGCAACCACAGGCTTTTCTGCCCAGGATCTGCAAGTAGGATTCCTTCTCCAGAGCCTCTACCAGCTCCACCAGCCAGTGCTCCTCCTCACCCCAGGACTGCCATTCAGGGCTGGGACCCACATCAGCAGTTCAATTCCCCCAGCGTCTTTAGCCTGAGGGCTCCAAAAATGGACACTGCTGTGCAGTGGCTACTGCCTTCCTGGGGCCAGATCATGTTTCCTTCTCACCCAGGTGAAAGTGCTTTCTCACTGACCTTTGAAGCTGTCTTTGGCATTTTTGGTGTGAGAAGTCTGGGTAATTCCATTCCCGGAAGCCTGCTCTGGTCCTATCTGAGCCTTGCTGTGTGACCAAGTCTGGACTGCGCTCTGTGAGCCATGCGGCACCCCGAGCTTGGTGTGATAGACCTTTCCTATAGGCCTTCTAGGCTGTCTTGGGCTGGAAATCTCTTTTACTGTCGTTTTGTGACTTCTGTGGCTCTAGAATTTGTTTAGAGTCATTTTTTATAGGTATTTTATTGACTATGGGGGGAGAACTTCTATAGGTCCGTCATTCTACTCTGCCATCTTGGCTCCAGCCCCCTATACCTGTATTTATTAATAAAACTTCTTAAAGGAAGAGCCAAGAGGAAATACTTTTTCAGATATGTTCATGCAATATGAATACCAAGCCCTGAGTGGTACTAATTATTTACTTAAGTAGAATTGCTTAGCCTTTAGTTATGATATACTTCAGTGGATTTTGAATCTCACTGATATCTGTATACCTTTCCATTTTTCAGGTAGTAGCCCATTTACTCTCTCTCATTCTGTGCTATTTTTGTTCCTATTTTCCCCTAACGTCCCCACAGAAATGATACCTAGTATGAAGGATTTTTCTAGGCTTTTTAACATTTTTGGTTGTGAGAAGAATGCTTAAGATATCCATTATTTATCACTGACTCTCACTACACAATCAAACCACCTCTTCTAATCATACTTTTATATAATTTTGCATAATTTCTTGCATAAAGTCATTAGTAACATGCTGCTGCATGCTCATACCTACCATGCAACCCTCTTCATTGCTCTTTTCATCACTGGCCATTTTGATTTTTTGGGACTTGGAGTGTTCTTCATAATTCATAGCCACAGAGCATTACCAAGAGAATATTTGTGTTAATATGGTGGAATTTTGTGTAAAGTAGAAGCTTGGTACTGTAAAAAGGTTTGCACAATCTCCCATATTCATTCTACCCCACTTAAAAATGTCATTTGCTTTTACATCACAATCATTCCCAGAGATTTCTTCTCCCTCCACTTTTCTACCTGTGAGCTATCCCTTGTAACAAAGATTTAAAAAGAAAAGGAGGTCATTCAACAAAATTAACCAGCTCATTAACTGTACCTGTCAGTATATGTTAAATCCAATAGCCATAGTCTCCCACCTATGCCATAAGAAAGGGAGGGAGGGAAATACATTTTTTCAACTCTTCTATGGGACCAAATTTAAATATTTTATAGTATTGTTTCTTCTTTTGTGTTCTTTCTACTGTTGTATTTATTATGTATTTTGTTTTTCTTTTTTTTGCTTATTGTACTCTGGATCAGTTTAAGTCCTTTCAAATTTTTCTGAAATCTTCCTGTTTGTAATTTTTTTTAAATTGCATTTTTATTATGATTAATCATCAACAAACTTGTCACATAGTAGGCACCTCATCAATGCTTATTGAACAATAGATACTAAACATTTATTAAGTGCTTACTATATGCCATCAACAAACATTTCTGTATATAAAGAACAAAAAGGAGGCTTCTATATGGAACCTTGAACTTTGGTTACATAGTTTATTTTTTTAAACTTATATTAAATTTAACATGATGGTAAAAAATTGCCCTGTTTATATATGTGTTTTCTTCTGAATTTTTTGTTTTTTCCATTTATTTTACATGTTTTATTAGTCCTTTTTTCTTCCTTTTTGACCTACCTAGTAAACCCACCCTCCCCCAAAACCCATTTCCTCTCAGTGGAAGTCTTTCATATAACAATTAAGTATAGTCAAGCAAAACAATGCATTGACCATGTCTAAAAATATGTGTTTCATTTTGTACCTTTTGTTTATTACCATTTGCCACAGGCGGGGTGGCATGCATGATTCATTATTAGTCTTCTGAAGTAATGATTACATTGATAAGAGTACTGTAGTCTTTCAAAATTGTTTTTCATTACATTCTTGTCCTCCTGTAAATTGTTTTGATTCTGTTTAATTTCCTATTTGCATTAGTTTGCACAAGTTTTCCAAGTTTCTCTGAATTTATCCTCCTTGTAGCTTCTTAGGGCATAATAATAATAATAATTGATCATAATCATATACCATGATTAATTTGTTCAGCCATTCCTCACTTGACAAGCATCTATTTTGTTCTAATTCTTTGCTACCACAAAATACGCGATTATTGATGTTTTTGTACATGTTGGGGTGTATGTCAGGGAGTGCCATCTTGGGATCCAAGAGTATGCATATTTTAGTCCATATTTTAGAAGCATAATTCCAGATTGCTTTCCAGAATGGTTAGACCAGTTCATAACTCCACCATCATTTGTATTGGTGTATCTGTCTTCCTTTATTCCTTCTATTATTGACCATTTTCATTTTTTGTCTTTTTTACCATTTAGTGTGGAATGAAGTAAAACTTAAATTGATTTATTTGTCTTTTACTTGGAGTTAATGATTTGGAGCAATCCTTCATAGAAATTATTGTTGATATATTTTAATTCTTTTGAGAATTTCATTTCTTTTGAGCACTTATGTATTGGGGAATGACTCTTGGTCTTATATTTAATGCTTATTCCCTACATATCTTGGATATCAGAACCTTTTGGAGGTGTTTAATGCAAAAATTTTTTTCTAAATCGACTATTTCTCTTTTGAGCCTTTTTGCATTGATTTTGTTCTTGTAAAGGCTTTTTAATTTTGTGAGATGAAAGTTATCTGGTTCTATTTTGTGTGATCTTTCCTATCCCTTATTTAGGTGTAAGAATTCTGCCCCTGTTCATAATTGAAAGGTACCTGGTCTCATTCTCTTTAATTTTTTTAATTAGCTTGACCTTTTACATTTAGATCACTTGCATCTTATTATGATATGTGGTGTAAGATATTGGTCTAAAGCTCAGTTTCTGCCAACTGCTTACCAACTTTCCAAGTAGTTTTTGTCAAATAGAAAACCCTTCCCCTGGCGGTGTGTTTTGGGGTGTGTGGAAAACTGGGTTACTGATCGCAGAATCATAGATTCTGAGTGAAATGAGACTTCAGAAACCATCGAGTCCAACTTCTTCATTCTTTAGGTGAGGAAACTCTGGTCCGTAAAGTGTATCTTGCTCAAAATGATGTAGGCAAATACATGTCCAAGGGAGGATTGAATTCATGTCTCCTGACTCCAGAATCAGTATTCTTTCCACTGTACTGCTACTACCAGTCAATTAATCAATAAATAATTATTATCTGCCAGGTCATATGATAAACACTGGGTATACAAAAAGAGGCAAAAGACAGTTCCTGCCCTCAAGGAGCTTATAATATAATGGAGAGACAATATGCAAACAATTGAATACAATGTAAGCCATATACAGGATAAATAGAAAATAATCAACAGAAGGCAGGTAGTCTAATTAAGAGACATGAAAAAGTAGAAAAAAGGATTTAAAGGAAGCAAAGGAGGTCAGTAAATGGAGCTGAAGAGGTAAAGTGTTTTTAGGCATGAGGGACAGTCAATGAAAATGTTCAGAGTCAAGAGGTGGAATTTTGTTCATGGAACAGCCAGGAGGCCAGTGTCATTGGACTGAAGACTATGTATCTGGGAATAAGGTGTAGACTGGAACCATAGTCGAGTGTGATTTTTTTTTTTTCTGATTCTTGCTTTTATCTAGTTGGTTCCACTAATCTATTTTTCTGTTTTTTAACTAGTGCTTAATAATTATAATGATTACTGCTTTATAAAATAATTTGAGGTCCAGAAGTGCTATTCTCCCTTGAGTCCTTATTTTAAAAAAATGATTTCATTTAATAATCTATAGACCTTATTTTTCCTCCAAATGAATCTTATTATTATTATTTTCCTTCATAAAGTAACCCCTTGGTAATTCAGTTAGTTTAACATTAAATTTCTACATTAATTTAGATTGTAGCATCCTTTGTATTATATTGTTCCAGCCCAACCAGGAATAATGACATTTTATTTAAGTCATTCTTTGAATAGTATTTTGTAATTGTCCCTATATAAATCTTGTGTATTTTGTGGATTGACTCTCAGGTACTGGGGAAGCTTCTTTTTTTCCAAATTTACTTATTCTTGATTACTTACTTTTGGATCTGATGTTATCAGTCTTCATCCTTTTTGATTATCTGGCCAAAGCTTTTGATATTGTGTTCTACTCTCTTTTCCTGAATATTGGGTTTTCATAACCTCCATCTCTTACATTTATGCTGTTTCTCACTCATGGCATTTGCCTCATCTTCTCCAACTTGTCTGATCTCTCAGTCTTCTTTGCTAGACCATCGTTCTTCTCTGAACCCCCCAGCTGTGGTATACCCCAAGTCTCTGACCTAGGTACTCTACTTTTTTTTTTAGATACTCTATTTCTTTGGTTAACTCAATTGTCATCTCTATGTAGATGACTTTCAGAGCTGTATGACTACCCCTGATCAGGCCTGTTGAATATTGAATAGGCAGTAGTCTCATAGACATTTCAAATTAAGCATATGCAAAACAGAACTCATTCATTATCTTTCCCAAAATTTTGCCACCATTGCCAGCTTCCCTTTTTTCTGTGCAGGGTGATACCCCTTACTCTAATCATCCGGGTTTCTAACCTTAAAATCATTTTCAAATCTTTACCTTCTTCTCATCCCTCAAACCAAGTTTGACAAATCTTGTCAATTTAACCACATTTCTCACATATATCACCTTCTTTCCACTCCCTTCCCACTTCCAACCCTCCCACCAATTCAGTCCCTATGACTTCTCATGCAGATATTGCAGTCGCCTCCTAATGGGTTTCCTTGCCTCAGATTTCTTCCCCCTCCAGTTCATCCTCCACACAGCTGACAAAATATCATGCTATTCTTAGAGCTCAGGTACGACCACTGCTCTTCCTTTGCCTTGCTCCAGCACCTTAGACACTACTGAGCTTTACTAGGACTATTATGACCTTGCTATTATGCCACCTTGTGTATCAGTAAGTAAATATTTATTGAATTACCATATACCAGGCACTGTACTATGCACTGGGGATACAGAAAAAGGCAAACAACATTCTCTGCCCTTGAGGAACTCAAATTATAATGGGGGTAATCACATATCCTGTACTTCTGTACCTCTCAGACCCCTGATCATTGTCATCTGCCTTGCTGCTGAACACTGAGGATGACTGGGCCATCCTATGCACCCTGAAGCTATCTTCTATATGTGTTGTCATCTCTAATTAAAGTCCATGAGAATAGGGACTGCCTCACTTTTCTTTTGTATCCCCATTGCTTATTTATTAGTATAGTAGCTGTTTTTTGTTGAGTTGTTTTAGTCATGTCTGACACTCCATGACCCCATATAGGGTTTTCTTGGCAAAGATACTGGAGTGGTTTTACTGTTTTCTTCTCCAGGTCATTTTACACACAAGGAACTGAGGCACACAATGCTTAAGTGACTTATGCAGGTCACACAGCCAGTAAGTGTCTGAGACTGAATTTGAACTCAAGTTCTCCTAACTCCATCTATCCCCTGTGCTGCAGTGGTTGTTGGCTCATGGAAAATACTAACTGACCATTCATTCATTCCCGAACCTCCTGAAGCTCAATGTTATCTGTAGGAGCAAATTTGAATTTTTCTATTTGCTTTTAAAGCCTGTTAAAACCTGACTTGTGCCTTCCTTCCCTTACATTATTATGCAGTAATGGTCTTCATTCATTCCATGGCCCAGTCAAATTCTCCTTATTGTACATCACTCGGTTTCCTTTCCTTTTGCCCTTGCACAAACCTTTTCACTATGCTCATTCCTTTCTTTAAAATTCCCCATGAGTGCCAATTTCTGTGTGAAGACTTAAGCAAAGGCTAGGCAGTGATAAAGATCAAAAAGGAAGAAAAGAGGCTCAATAAAACATTAAAAATAAATGGAAAAAACGGAAAATTCAGAAGAGAACATATATAAACAGGGCAGTTTTCTTACCATCATGTTAAATTTAATATATGTTTAAAAAACAAACTATGTAACTGAAGTTCAAAGTTCCATATATAAGCCTCCTTTTTTTCTTTATATACAGAAATATTTGTTGGTGGCATATAGTAGGCACTTAATAAATAAGAAATTTCCCCTTCTCCTTGTAGTGTACCTGTTATTTATTTTGTTTATAGACTGTATGGGAGGCAGCTTGTTGTCACTGACCCAGAAGTCAGGAAGACCTGGGTTCAAGTTCTGCCTCTAATATATACTGGTTGTATGACACCATGCAAGGCACTTTAACCATTCAGTATCCCCCCCCTCCTCTTTTCTTTTTTTAAAAATTAAATTCAATTTATTTAGTTAGATTTCAAGTTCTAAAATGTCTCCCTCTCTCCTTCCTGATCCCACACTAGAGAAGGCCACCATTTGACATCTATCTATCTATCTTTATCTATCTACACACTGTGCATACTTGCATTTATCAGTTCTTTCTCTGAAGATGGATAGCATCTTCCCTCATAGGTCCTTTGTAGTTTATTTGAATATTTATACTTATCCTTTATAAGGATAATTTATAGTTATCCTTTGAGCAGTATTGTTGCTACAGCCTCATTTTCTGTTGGTTCTCATTTCACTTGTCATTATTATGTGCAAGTCATTTTGTGTTTTTTAAAATCAACCTACTCATCATTTCTTACAGCATCGTGGTTTTCTGTGACAATCATAGGTCACAACTTGTTTAACCATTCTCCAATTTTGATCATCCCCTGAATTTCCAGTTATTTGCCACCATGAAGAGAGCTACTATAAATATTTTAGAAGAAATAGGTTTTTTTTCCTTTTTCCACCTTGGGAAGCAGACCTAATGTAGTGGTATTTCTGGGTCAAAGGGTACACACCGCTATATAATTCTTTGGGTGTAATTCCAGACAACTCTTCCAAATAGCTGGATCAGGTCACAGTTCTACCAACATGTGTTAGTATTCCAGTTTTTCCACATCCTGTCCAACATATGTCATTTTCCTTTTCTATCATTTTAGCCAATCTGGTAGACATGAGATGATATCTCAAAGTTGCTTTAATTTGCATTTCTTTAATCAGTAATTATCTAGAGTCTTTTTTAGATGACTATATATACCTTTAATTTCTTTCTCCACAAACTACCTCTTTGTTTCCTTCGGTCTAGTCACTGCAAGCTTCAGCTTACCCCTCTGTCCTGCAACTGAAACCAAGGTCTCTGTTCCCTTGCAAGTGGCCACAGGCAACAGGGCCTCCACCCCTCAGCAACCACACTCACCCGCATGTGCTTGCTCCTCCTCATCCACAGCCACAGCCTGGGACAGTGGTACCTCCACCAACACAGCTGTCCTCAGGACTTGTGTATTGATATGGAGGTGTCTGCCCTTCAGTCAGTCCAGACTGGCACCAGGAGGTCAGATTTTTTTCCTAATGTCCTCCCAACATGTCTTAATGCTGAACAACTGCTTTACCCAGACTTTTAATTATTTTTGCCACTATAAAGTTCACTTTGAGGCATTATTTTAAAAACTGTATGGGGGAATTTGGAAAAATCAGGTAATGTCCTGCCTTATTCTGCCATCTTCCCAGGCTTGCAGTTTTTGAGATTATTCTTCAAGACTTTAAGTTGCAGAGTAGTTGCTGACTTGCATAGGTGGAGGGAGCATACTCATTGGGAGTTTCCTAAGCAATAAAATCACAGATATGGACAAGAAATATACCTTGGAATATTGTGTAGTCATAGATCTTAAGCTGAAAGAGACATAACTGAACATCTATTTCAACCCTGTCATTAGAATGATGAAGAAATGGAATAAAATTTAAGTGACTTGTCCAAGTGAATATAGTTTGTTGTTTTGTATGTGTTTTTTTGTCCAATATATTGGAAACTCCTTGAAGGCAGAGACTTTTTATATTTGTCTTTTTATTTCTATCACTTTGCAGAGTTCCTGTACCACACAATATCTTGGTGATTTATTTTTTTTATTTATTTTGTGTCCTTGCTGCATTACAGAAACCATTAACTGTCTCAATTTCTTTATTGATTCTCTGGCATTTTCTAAGTCAATCATCATGACCTTTTTGTAGAAGGATAATTTTGTGTTTTCCTTAACATTGTTTATGTCTTTAATTTATTTCTGTTGTCTTATTGCTCTTGCTAGTATCTCTAGAATTATGTAAAATAATAATCTTTGGGTAAAATAATATATCTTTGCTTTATACCTCTTCACTGAGAATGCATTGAGTATTTCCCATTCTAATGCTCTATTTTTGGTTTGAGAGTTTTTTTTTTAACATTTAACCTATCTGTACTTATGTTTTATGGATCTTTTTTATAAGCATGAGTTAGAATTATACATTGTTTTTTGTATCTTTTGATAGAGTCATGTGATTTGAATCATGTGTGATTTTAATATAACTATTTTAATTGTGTTCCTCATCTTGAAGAATCTTTGCATTGCTGTTACAAATCCAGATTTGGTCATAGTGAATAACTTTTTCTTTATATTAATGTAGTCTTTTTGCTGGAGTGTTATTGAATTTTTTTGAATAATATTCATTAGTGATGATGGTCTATGGAAGACATTCCCAAACTTATTTCACCCCCTTTAAAAAAAAGTTACTCAGTGACCCCCTGGAAATCTTTAACCTTTTCATGTTTTTTTTTAATTTGCATAATTTAAAAAAATATAAATTTTTTAAAAAATGACATCTTAAATTTAATAATTTATTATAAATTTGTGGGTTTTTTCCTGCATTGACATTTTAATGACACAATATTGTGTCATGTAATTGTATTGTGTTGTAAATAAGTCATTTCACGCACATATTCCTGCCAGTGCTTGCTAGCCTTCTCAACAGGAAATGATACATTATCCTGCCAACACTTGCTTGTTAAGACCTGTTAGCAGACATGACCACTGATCAGTTATAACTTGCATTTTATGTGTTTATTTGAAAAATAATGTAGTCACTATGACTTTAACTCTGTTACACAACAGATGAAATATGTATGAATGTTTTTTAAATTTTTATTCTCTTCTTTCCTTGTTCTTCCACTTATTTTTATTCAATACCCCTCCCCCCTCCAATTGCACCTGAGGCTACTACTACGTAGCCCTTGGATCATTCTAACGCCCTTCAGGGGGCGGTCTCACCCATTTTGGGTACCTCTGGATGGTCTTCTTTTACTGTTAACTTTACTATTTTGGGTCAATGGAGTATCTCTCATAAAAGGAGTTTGCTAACAAGTTCTTTGAGAATCATTGAGAATAATTTGTGTAACATAAATATTAATTACCTTTTACATATGTGATAGAATTGGTAATTCCTTCATGGTTTCTCCAGTTTCATTTTCTGTGCTTGAATTTAAGATATCTATTTCATCTTCTGTTTCTTTGGGGATTTTATTTTATAGATAATCCTCTATTTCCTTTAAATTCTTTTTCTTAGCACCTAATTATGCAAAATAATTCTATTAGTCCTTTTCTTTTTTGCTATTTCATTTTGTTTTTTATTTTGGTAATTTGATTATCTGTTTTCTTTTAAAAGTTAAGTTTGCTAAAGTTTATTGTTTGTTAGTCTTTTTAGAAAATCAGCTTTTACTCTTGTTTACCATTTTTTTAGTTTTTTTTTTCTGTTTTATCTACTTTTGCTTAACTTTTCGAGATTTCCTATGTGGATTTTTTTTTTAGTTAATTTTCTAGTTTTTAAAAACTCATACTCAGTTCATTAATGCTGTCTTTTAAATTTTGTTAATGTGTTTTTCAGAGCTAATTTTTCCTCCAAGAACAGTTTTAGCTGCATCCCATAAATTGTAGTATGTGGTCTTATTTTCATTCCCTTCTACTAGTTGTTGTTTCTATGATTTTTTCCTATGCAGCTCTGATCTCTTCATCATGAATACTTGGAAGTCTTCTATTTCATCAAACATCAATTTTTTCCTCCTGTAGGATTAAATTCAGTTTCAATGGTAAGTTATTCTTGACTGTAAGTCTATATCTTTTGCCTTCTGAAATATTGTATTCTAAACTCTCCATTTCTAAATCGTAGTGGCTTCTAAGTTGTATGGGATCCTAGCTGGTTCTTTGATACTTGAATTTTTTCTGACTGCTTGCAGTATTTTTTCTTTTACCTGGAAACTTTGGATTTTGGCTTTACTGGTTCTAAGAGAACTGGGCAGGTTTATTTTGAGATTTCTTGAAATAGAATAGGCTCTTTTTTTGGTTCTGGCCTCTATGTAATACAATGATTCTTAAGATTTTTCTCCTTGATCTGTTTTCCAGACCTGTTGTTTTTGCTGTTCAATACTTTACGTTTTATTTTTTCAGTCTTTTGATTTTATTTAAGTATTTTTTGTTGTCTCATGAAGTCACTGGCTTCTATTTGGCCCATTCTGATTTGCAGGGAGTTTGTTGCTTAGGCGTATTTTTGCAGCGCTTGTACCAAGTGTTTAATTCCCTTCCTAATTTTTCTTCTGTAGCTCTCATTTCTTTTTGATCTTTTTTTTTGTCCTCTAGCACTCTCATTTCAGTGATAAAAACATTTAAAATTCTTTTTAAAAAACTCTTAATCCTTCTCTCCCAAGAATTCTAGTTGGATTTTTGTCCAAGTTGTGTTTTCTTTGAAACTTTCCTTGCACATATTTTGGAGTCATCCTCTTTTTCTGGATTTGTGTTGCGTCATCCCTAACTTCATAATAGCCATCTGCTCGTTCTTCTATCCTTCCTCCTGACTTCAGGTTCACTTCTTGAGGGAGCGTCTTAGCCAGGTCTGTTGTTGCTTTCTTAGTGTTTTGAGTGTTGTGTTATTCCAAAATCTTAGAGACAGCTCACATTGGGAACTTGTAAACTTCTAGTATTCCCAAAGTGGGCTGATGCAGGGCAAAGTATGATTGTTACCTGCTCTGGTCTGAGCACTGCAAGTTCCTGACCGGGGTTTGCTGCTGCTTTGAGCCCTTATCAGCTAGCTGGAAACCTCTCCTGCTGCAGACTTCTCTTTGGTCTGAGATTCCTGCCCTTGTTTCTCTTTAGGCTGCAGACTGGGCTAGAAGCTGGAAGGGAAACCTTGCTCTACCTCTGGGTCTGAGCCACACCACTGATGAACTTGCTTCTTGCTCAGTACACAGCTTAGGAGTGGCCACAGACTGCCGCCCCAGAGTTCATTTTCCTTCCTCAGTTCATTAATTGGCACCTTTTCCCACACACTGTTCATGATACCTTCCTTCACGAAGGCTCTTTGTTTTCCACTTCTTCCTAAGACCTTATACCATACTTTGTATGATGTATTTATGTATGTATTTATAATGATGTTATATGTATTTATTATGATGTATTTATAATACTCTCTTTTGTTTTATTGATGTGTGTATATTTCTAAGTATGTGCCATAAGAACCAATGTGTTGTCTTATTTGTGTGTGTATATTCCCTCAATGCCTAGCACATTGCTCTGCAACCTCACAATAATATATTAAATAACACTTCTGTCACTCATTTCTTTTATTTCTAAAGTGATGGCATGATGATATGTAAGATTCTTTAGAGGTGGTGTAGTCCTATGGAAAGTGTGCTGAACGTGGAGTCAGAGGATCTGGGTTTGAATCCTGGTATTTCCACTTCCTAGCCATGTGACCTTGGGCAGATAACTGAGTATCTCTGTTCAGTTATCTCTGCACAATTAGGGGGATGGAATAGATTCTCTTTTTGTAGACTTATGGTCCTGTGAACCTTTCAGTTCTAAAGTACTGTAATTATGTTAATATTTTAACTGAATGCATATGCTGAAGAAGAATGTTCTTTTTCTGATTTATATATATATATATATTTTAAAATGTCTGTTGCTATTTTCTGTTTGTATATAACCTTACTTTTCAAATCTATCCCTTTCCCTTCTCTACCCCAGTGACCTATCAGAGAGTGAGAGAGAGAGAGAGAGAGAGAGAGAGAGAGAGAGAGAGAGAATGTAATTCAAAGTAATTCAGATATTAAAGGAGCCTGTTAATTCCATCCCTATTGTTACTTCCCAAACTCTGCAAAGCAGGAAAGGAGACAGGTAGTTTAAGTTCTTCATTTCTTATTTGATGCCAAGCTTTCTTATTATAATTACAAAGGAGTCAGGGTTTTATCTTTAATTGTTAATGTTTTTTCCATTTACACAAATTGTAATTATGTATGTTGATTTGTAATTTTTCTAAAGCAGGTTGGAGGGAGTATTAGATTACACATCTTTATTGTTTTAATTTTTAAACTATATAAATGAAAATTATGATATTTTTGATCCCATTTTTCATTTTCATTTACATGATGTTCATTGTGTATATTGGTTTTAGTCATTCTATATATTGCTCTATAATTTATATTTCTGATAAAATTTGTCACTGGGAAAAGATTAGAGAGACTGTGAATTGGGATCTTAATTTTTTTTATAATGTTACAAAATTTTCCTATCTTTGTATCAACTTGGGAAATTTTTGTTATATGTAGTAGCAGATCTTGTGGATCCTCTTTCTCAGAATACTTGTCTTTGAAACAGTTCACAGATACAGTGTTATTGAATGATGTGAGATAGAGATAATCTCTATGTCCGAAAAAACTTTCCTGAGCAAAATTAAATTGAAATTCATATTTAAAACAAAACATTTTATGTCATAATTTTTTTAGCTCCATAGATTTTACTTTATAAAGTTTAGACATTACATTTATTTTTAGGTACGTTTAGGTTGTAGAGCGGTCCCATACCTCTTTAGATCATCGTTGGTGTGTAAAACAGTCAGCACTCAAGAACTGTGGCTCAGTGATGACAATATTACTATACTGTCTCTTGGTTTTCATTCTTAGTACATCATGGCTTGTGCTTCATTTAATTCTAGCTTGTGAATCATGATGCTGTACTTTGGGCTGGTGGACTGTGTCCTCCATATGGCCAGACTGGAAAAGGTCTGTCTCTAGTACTCACAATCACATGATTTAAGTCTGTGGACGAGCACCATCTACTGGTAATGAGTAATGATAACTTACGCTAGCTGATGTCTGGAGGATTACATATATTTCTGAGACATATTATGAATATTTCATTGCTGTCATAGTAACCATTTTACTTATTACTTTATTTGCCTTTTAGTGATTCGTTCATTGATCACACCATTTCTTCTGTCTCAACTGTCATACTTGTTACATTTAATATTATTAAGACTACAGTTGGTTTAAAGGCGTGGTGAGCCTGTCCTTTTATGATTGCCTCATAATAAAGAATGGGAATATTTAAAGAAACTGTTACTACAATTGCTACGATTATTATTGATAGTAATAACTGAGTTGCTTTCATATTATTTAGTTTATAATTATTATTATTGATAATTGGCCTGAGTGGGGTTTTTGTGTTGAGCTAAACATGAACTCATAAAGTTCTTCTGACTGACCGATCTCTGTAGGGCCTGAATGAGGGAATAGGGAGCTGTGATTTCAGAGAATTCTCAGATGAGGGAGCTTCCTCTCCTCGTGCAAATCAATGCCTTCTTTGCTTCTTGGAGTCTTAGAGAATTGTCCACAGCACTGAGCAGCAAAGGGACTGGCCCAGGGTCACACAGCTAGAATATGTTAGAGGTGAAGATCTCATTTAATGACATTACTTGCAGAATCAGTTGAATAGAATTTGTGACTATATTTAAAAAAAAACCCTCAGAAAATGGATTCTTAAAGAAAAGAGTTTGCAATTAATTATACGATATTTTAAATTCCCTTTTAAAGCATTAAAATGAGATTAATCTAATTCCGTGTGGTCTAGCCCTTGGGTCCATCTTCCAACGCAGTTCTTAGTGTTAACTGCAACTCTCGTTACAACTTCAGCTTCTAATGTCCAAGCTTCTCTCTGTACCATTAGTTTAGCATCCACTTCTCCCCAGCTTGTTTCACTGATCCCACTGGTGTGTCCATGGTCCTATTAAGATGCTCATTCTTAGATCCTGCTTTTATTGTATGACTTAAGAAAATCCTGAGAAGTCAAGGAGACTTTAGGGCAGCACCCTAAAGTTTGTACTTGAAGAACTCTAGTGAAGGAGAATCCACTGTGGCCTTCTACGGCAGCCTGTTCCACTTTTGGATGACTCTAATTGTTAACACATTTTTCCTTACATGAAGTCTCAGGTTTCTTTTTTGTAGCTTTTACCTCCTATTTCTAGCTCTGTTGTCTGGGCTCAAGAAAGGTAAGTATATATATTTTCCATATCACTTTACTTCAAATATTTGAAGACAGCAGTTGTTCCCATCCTTGCCCTTTAAATCTCTTTCCAGGTCAGAAAAGCCCAGTTTTTTCAGCCATTCCTTGTATGGCATAAACTGAGTCCTTCATCAGGCATCCCGATTATCCTTCTTTGGATGATCTTCAGTTTATCAATGCTGTTCTTAAAGTGTGGCAGCTCAGACTGAGTGCAGTATCCCAGATGTGTTCAGACCAAGAGGGAATACAAGGCTGCATGCTTACAGGGTAGAGTCTGTCTGCTGCCCCTTAGGTTGTTGTTTGTTGGTCCTTTGTTTTGGAAGAGTATCAGTGACATCAGGAGTGATGTTCTTACTCGTGTGTGAGTTGGGTTTAAGTGAGGCAGAGTTACAGAGGTGTCAGCCTCATACTGTCGCTTCCATAGTCATCAAAGTCCAGTGGCAGGACAGAAGTCAAGCTGACTGGCTATCACCTGGAATGCAGTGGATGATTTTAATCCCTTTAATATCTGACTAAGCTCTAAGCTCTCCACAGTGCCTACTTTAGCCACTTCCTTCTGCCATTCCACCAGGGAAAGTCTTCATATGCTTTGAATAGACATCCCCTTAATTCACTGACAGGTTTGCAGCCTGTCAGTTACCCCCAATCTGATTTAGCTAGTCTGCCAAGATGGTTTACCAGATTATGGCTGCTGTGCTTGCTACAGTGTCTTGGAGCTGTAGCTGAGAGACCACTGGGTGAAAGGTAGACACCAAAGGTGGATAAGCAGCCCTGAAAACAGTTTGGCAAGCCCTCACACCAGAGGTGCTAGTCCTTCTGGAACACATGATGCACTCACTGAAATAGTAGACCCCTGGGACTGGTGGAAGGGGCCGAGAAAGGAAGAGACAAGATGAAATGAGAACTTTAGGAAGATAAATCTTATAGCAGTGAGTTGGATAGATTGGAGCAGATAGAGATTAAAGTCAGGGAAATGAATGTTAACCTAAAAGGAAAAATATTGAATTTAAAATATTCTTCCTTTAAAACACACACATGTATATGAAAGATTTGTAACTTATACAGTAATAAGCTATTCACTAATGATTTGTCCTAAATTAATCTTTAGTTCTCTTATGCTTTATTACTCCACTTTATACTTCTTTTTTTTCTATCATTCTTCAGTTTCATTATTTCTGCTGTCTTCGCTATTGGCAGCTCTTTCCAAATCTTAAGAAATTATTTTTATTTCCACCCACAGAATTTGAAATACGTCATGGGCAACTTTTGATCTGAAATGAGTTACTTGATTCCATGGTATCTTCCCCTAACTATGAAGTAATTTTCCTTTTTCTCCACTAGATGGTTCTTACATACACATTTGATTCATTCAGTTACTTATCAGATATGTGTTGAGAGCCATTATGCTTAGCTGTGGGGAGGATGGATAAAAAATATTTTAAAGTTGAACTACCTAAGGGGAAATAAATATTATAATGTAGGTCAGGCTGTGCCATTAATCACCAAGACATGGTGATTTACTAAACTCTATGTCTCAGAACCTCAGTAAACTGTAGAGAATATTTTCATTCATTCAGTCAATCAACAACCAGCATTCAGTTACTCAACATACATTTATTAAACACTTACTGTGTACCAACCCTGCCCCCTCATCTCTTCATGGTGGAGAGGCTTGCATAGCTCAAAGAAACTAGGAACTATGCTGAGAGTATAAAAACTGGCTTGAAGCATAATGTTAAAAAACAAACAAACCCCCTGACAAAAGCAGTGTCAAATTTTCTATTCTTGGGATTAAAAATCACTACAGATGGCAATTGCAACCACTGAAGTTAAAAGATACTTTCTCCTTGGAAGCAGAGCTATGGCAAATCTAGACAACTTATTAAAAAGCAAGGACATCATCTGGATGCCTAAGATTTATATAGTATATATAGGTCTACGTAGTCAAAGCTTTGGTTATTTTCAGTAGCCATGTATGGTTGTGAGAGTTGCATTATAAAGAAAGCTGAGCACTGAAGAATCAATGCTTTTGAACTGTGGTGCTAGAGAAGACTTTTGAGAGTCCCTTGAATGGCAAGGAGAGCAAATACTTAAAAAAACTAATTCTGGCTATTCACTGGAAGGTCAGATGCTGAAGTTGATGTTCTGGCCACCTATTGAGAAGGGACTCATTGGAAGACCCTGATGTTGGGAAAGAATGAAAGCAAAAGGAAAAGGGAATGGCAAAGGATGAAGTGCATAGTAGCATGGAAGCAGTGAATATGAATTTGGACAGACTTTAGGAGATAGTGAAGGATAGGAGGACTTGGGGTACTATGGTTCATGTTGTCATGAAGAGTTGAACACAACTGAACAATAAAATGTGCCCGGCTGTAACAGTAAGATTATACTGATATATGCAGGAGGGCCTGCTATCACAGGTTCTTAGACCTGCAACTCTAAAAGGAAAGGTAACTTTTGAGGGGTTAAAAATCACTTTAACCTAGTACATATACCATTCACTTAGTTCAGGAAATCAACAGACAGCGCTTCCAAACTGTGTGACACAAGCAATACATACATCACAAATCAACATACAGGTCCAACTGTCACCATAGTTGCCAGAGAAGAAAGCATCAACATCTGGGTTTTCAGAGCTGGAGTGCTCCTTAGTGACTTGCCAGACTCATCTGGCACACAAAGCTTCTTCCAAAAGCTAAGCCCCAAAGTAAAACCTCACCCTCAGAGTATTTATACCTTTTTTAGAGTCAGAGGGCATCCCAACCCTTGAGAACCAGTGCCTTATTAATAAAAGGTATGGGCCTTCCTACTACTTCCAAACACCCCTTAATAGGAGGCCCATTAATGGGTGGGGAAGATCTTTAATCACATTAACAATACAAATATGTATACTTTTTCTCATTAAAGAAACTCTTTGTTTCTCCTAGTAAAGACTCAAGATTTAATCAGAGGCATTATACTTCTTGATTGTACTGAAACAAAAACAGCAAAAAATCCTACTTTGTTTGCCCCTTACACGGCCACTGTGCTTAGTGATGGGGATACAAAGAAAAGCAATAAATTTTATTGTATTGATTTAGTTTACTCATGAATAATTAATATTTCTCCAGTTATTTAGATTTGTCCTTGTTTGTGCAAAGGCTGTATTGTAATTATGTTCATATAGTTTTTATGTATCTTTTGGCAGGTAGACTCCCAAATATTTTCTATTTTCTGTAGTATTTTAAATGCAGTTTCTCTATCTCTTCCTGCTGGATTTAGGTGCTAACATATAGAAATTCTGATTATTTATGTGGGTTTATATTATGTCATAACTCTGCTAAAGTTGTTAATCATTTCAGCTAGTTTTTTACTTGAATGTCTAGGTTTTCCTAAGCAAACTCTGTCATATTATCATCAAAAGTTATACTTCCCAGTTTAACCTCATTACGGATAATACTGGCTCTTGGTTCTAGAGAGATACTATTTATCATATTGAGGAAAATTTCCATTATTCCAATGCTTTCTCATATGTATGTGTATGTGTGTGTTTATGTGTTTAACAGAATGGGTGTTGGATTTTGTCAAAGGCTTTTCTGCATCTGCTGATACGATTTTTTAAAACTACTAATCTAGTCAGTTATGTTTATAGCTTTTCTGATATTGAACCAGTTCTGTATTCTTGGCATCAATCCAAGCTGCTCATTATGGTAAAAGATTAAAATCTTTGTCATATATTGCTGTAGTTGCCTTGCTATTATTTTATTTTACATTTTCTTTCAGTATTTATTAGGGATAGTTACAGTTGTTTCTCTGTTTTGCCTTCCTAGATTAGGTATCAAAACCATAGTTGTGTAATAGAAGGAATTTGGTAGAATCCTTTTTCCAATTTTTCTGAAATATTTTTTGTATCTGTGGAATTAATTATTCTTTAGATGTTTGATAGAATCTACTTATAAATCTATTTGGAAATTTTTTCTTTTTCTTTGGGAGTTCATTTATGGTTTTAGAGATTGTTTAATTTCTACTTCTAGGATAGAGTTATGTAAGTACTTTTTTATGTTCTGCTAATCTGGCCAATTTATATTTTTGTAAATATTAATCCATATTATTTAAAGTGTCATTTTATTGGTATGTAATTGGGTGAAATATCTTCTAATAATTCCTTTTATTCTCCTTTGGTTATGAATTAACCTTTTTCATTTTAAATATTGGTAATTTGATTTTCTTTTTTTTTTTAATTTATTTAATTTTTTACATTCATTTTCACAAATTTTTGGGTTCCAAATTTTCTCCCCTTTTATCCCCTCCCCCCACCCCAATACCCCAAGCAATCTAATTTTCCCTATCTCCAATCTGCCCTCTCTTCTGTCATCCCTCCCTTCTCTTGTCTCCATCTTCTCTTTTCTCCTGTAGGGCTAGATGACTTTCTATTCCTCATTAACTGTATGTCTTCTTTCCTAGTTACAACAACAATATTAAACAGTTGTTCCTAAAACTTTGAGTTCCAAATTCTCCCCATCCCTCCCTCCCCACCCATTCCCTTTGGGACGGCAGGCAATTCAATATAGGCCCTATCTGTGTAGTTTTGCAAATGACCTCCCTGATAGTCGTGTTGTGTAAGACTAACTGGATAACCATCCCTCCTAACCTGCCCCTCGTTGTTTCTCTTCTGTCTTTTGATCCTGTCCCTCCCCAAGTGTTGACTTCAAATTGCTCCCTCCTCCCTTTGCCCTCCCCTCCATCATCCCCTCCCTTGTAATATCTCCTTCTCCCCCACTTTCTTATACTGTAAGATAGGTTTTCATACCAAAATGAGTGTGCATTTCACTCCTTCGTTTAGTCAAATGTGATGAGGGTAAACTTCTTGTTTTTTTTTTTTTCTTTTTTCTCAGCTCTCTTTTTCCCTCCACTAAGAAAAACTCCTACCTGCCTCTTAAATGACATATAGTTACCCCCTTCCCTTTCCCTCTCTTTCCTCCCCCTACATTTCTCTCTCACCATTTACCTTAGTTTCTTTTAAGGTATGGTCCCATCCTATTCAGTTCACTCTGTGCTCTCTGTCTCTGTATGTGTGTGCATGTGTGTATGTGTGTGCATGCGTGTACATGTGTATGTGTGGTCCTACCAACTACCCAGATACTGAAAAGTTTTAAGAATTAGAAATATTGTCTTTCCCTGTATGAATGTAAACAGTTCACTTCTGGTAAGTCCTTTAAGACTTCTCTTTGCTGTTTCCTTTTTCATGCTTCTTCTCATTCTTGTGTTTGAAAGTCAAATTTTCTTTTCAGCTCTGGTCTTTTCATTAAGAATGATTGAAAGTCCTCTGTTTCATTGAAAGACCATATTTTCCCTTGAAGTATTATACTCAGTTTAGCTGGGTAGGTGATTCTTGGTTTGAGTCCTAGTTCCTTTGCCTTCTGGAATATCCTATTCCACGCCCTTCGATCCCTTAACGTAGAAGCTGCTAGATCTTGTGTTATCCTGATTGTATTTCCACAGTACTGGAATTGTTTCTTTCTAGCTGCTTGTAAGATTTTTTCCTTGACCTGGGAGTTCTGGAATTTGGCCACAATGTTCCTAGGAGTTTCTCTTTTTGGATCTCTTTCAGGTGGTGATCGATGGATTCTTTCAATACTTATTTTGCCCTCTGGTCCTAGAATGTCAGGGCAGTTTTCCTTGATAATTTCATGGAAGATGATGTCTAGGCTCTTTTTTTGATCATGACTTTCAGGTAGTCCCATAATTTTTAAATTGTCTCTCCTTGATCTATTTTCCAGGTCAGTTGTTTTTCCCATGAGATATTTCACATTCTCTTCCATTTTTTCGTTCTTTTGGTTTTGTTTGGTGATTTCTTGGTTTCTCATAAAGTCATTAGACTCCATCTGTTCCATTCTAATTTTGAGAGAACTATTAAATTCAGTGAGCTTTTGAGCCTCTTTTTCCATTTGGCTCATTCTGCTTTTGAAAGCATTCTTCTCCTCATTGGCTTTTTGAACCTCCTTTGCCAATTGAGTGAGCCTATTTTTCAAGGTGTTAATTTCCTCAGCATTTTTTTGGGTCTTCTTTACCAAGGTATTGACCCGGTTTTCATACTTTTCTTGTATCTCTCTCATTTCTCTTCCCATTTTTTCCTCCACCTGTCTAACTTGCTTTTCAAAATCCTTTTTGAGCTCTTCCAGGGCCTGAGCCCACCCGCCACCCCCCCTGGGGTGTCTGGGGTACTGAGGCCCCGCCCTCCACATCTTTCCCTGATGGCAAGAATACGTCCTCGTCATCAGATCCGAATGTCGGGATCATTTGCATTTGTTGGAAAAAACTCTCTAAAGTCTTATTTTTCTTCCCTTTTCTAGGCATTTTCCCAGCCAGTTACTTGACTTCTGAGATTCCTTTCCACCCCCACCTGGATCCGCCCAACTAGTGCTTGGGGTCTGAGATTCAAATGGGCTTTCCTCCTGCCGGCTGTCAATCAGTGAGCTTTAGTTCAGGTGCTGGGGTGGGGGCAGGGCCGCCTCCCAGACTCTGATCCCTCGGGGGCTTTATGCAGAGACTTTCAGGAATGGAGCGGGTGGGGGCGGGGTGGGGGGCCCGCCTCCCAATCTCAGTTCCCTTGGGGGCTTTGAACAGAAGCCTTCAGTAATAGAGCGGGGTGAGGGCAGGGCCGTCTCCCAGGCTCAGCTCCGTCAGATTTTATGCGGGAATCTTCCGTAATGAAGATCCTGCCTGCTGTTGGGGGATTCCGGAGTCCTGGGCCGCTGCCGCCTCAGCCACCGCCCACACCTCTGCCTCCGCAGCTTCCTGCCCCCGTCTCTGCTGCCGCCGCTTCCTCCCGAAGGGGCCCAAGTCACGGAGACGCCCTGCTCACCCTCTCCTCCAGCCCAGCCTTCTCTCTCACTGACCTGTATCTTCTGTGGGCGGAGGGACTTTCCCGGCTGCCGGAGCTTCCGTCTCTGAAGCCTGCTCAGATTAGCTTCTCTGGGGCCGCAGCCAGGGCAGCGCTGGGGGTGGGGTCCACTTTCCGGGGCGCGCCGGACCCTGGGGACAGGTCTCCAGGGCTCCCTGGAACGGAAATCTCTTCCACTCTGCTTCTGCACACCTTGTATTGACCCAGAAGTTATGGGGGACTCTTTTTACATTAATTCTATGGGCTTTTGGTTTCGGAGCTCGTAAACGTGCGTCCTTCTACTCCGCCATCTTGGCTCCGCCCCCATTTGATTTTCTTTTTATAAAAATGAGGTTAGTTAATGGTCTATCTTATTTCCATGATTTAAGAAAACAGTTCCTAATTTTATTTATTCAGGGTGTTGTGTTTTTTTGCTTTCAGTTTTGTTAATCTTTTTTGCTTTTCAGAATTACTATTTTGGCATGTAGTTGAACGTTTTTAATTTGTTGAACTTTTTTCCTAGCTTTTAAAAATCGCACGTCCAATTCATTGATCTGTTCTTTCTCTTTTTTATTGGTGAAAATGTTTAAAGATATAAATTTTCCCCCTAAGTACTTTTGTGGTTGCATCCCAAATGTGAATAAATTTGAATTGAATAAAATTTTTGATTATTTCTATTTGTGCTTTGACACACCCATTCTTTAGGATTAAGTTATTTAGTTTGAAGTTAATTTGTAATTTTTACTTCAAAGGTTCTTTTTTGAATGTCATTGTTATTGCATTATGATCAGTAAAAGATTCATTTAACATCTCTGCTTTTCTGCATTTGTTTGTGAGGTTTTTATCCCCTAATATATGGTCAGCTCTTGTGAAGGCACCATTCCCAGATGAAAAATATGTCCATTCTATTTCCATTTAATATTCCACAGAAGTCTTTTCTATCTGACTTTTATACAAGTCTATTCAGGTCCTTTATTTCTTTTTTAGTTAGATTTATCTAGGTCTGAAAGGGGGTAAATTGATTTTCTCACTATAATAGTTTTATTGTCTGTTTCTCCATGTACTTCATTTACCTTTTCCTTTATGGATTTAAGTGCTGTGACATACCATGCATATATATTTAGCATTAATATTAAGTCACTGTCAATGGTACCTTTTATCAAAATGTAATTTTCCTATTTATCTCCTAGGTCTTTTTTTTAAATATAAATTTATTTATTTAACTTTTTTACATTCATTTTCACAAAACTTTGGGTTCCAAATTTTCTCCCCATTTATCTCCTCCCCCCACCCCAATACACCAAACATTCTAATTTTCCCTATCACCAATCTTCCCTCTCTTCTATCATCCCTCCCTCCTCTTGTCCCCATCTTCTCTTTTGTCCTGTAGGGCCAGATGACTTTCTATTCCCCATTGACTATATTTCTTATTTCCTAGTAGCAAGAACAATACTCAGCAGTTGTTCCTAAAACTTTGAGTTCCAACTTATCCCCATCCCTCCCTCCCCACCCATTCCCTTTGGGAAGGCAGGCAATTCAATATAGGCCATATCTGTGTAGTTTTGCAAATGACTTCGATAATAGTTGTGATGTGTAAGGCTAACTGTATTTCCCTCCATCCTATCCTGCCCCCCATTGTTTCTATTCTATCTTTTGATCCTGTCCCTCCCCGAGTGTTCAAATTGCTCCCTCCTCCTATTGCCCTTCCTTCCATCATCCCCCCCACCCTGCTTATCTCCTTCTCCCCCACTTTCCTGTATTGTAAGATAGGTTTTCCTACCAAAATGAGTGTGCATTTTATTCCTTCCTTTAGTCAAATGTGATGAGGGTAAACTTCATGTTTTTTTTCTCAGCTCTTCTCTTTTTCCTTCCACTAAAAAGTCTCCTGCTTGCCTCTTGAATGAGAGATAATTTACCCCATTCCATTTCACCCTCTCTCCTCCCACTACATTTCTCTCTCACTAATGTCTTTTAAGATATGGTCCCATCCTATTCAATTCACTCTGTGCTCTCTGTCTCTGTATGTGCGTGCATGTGTGTATGTGTGCGCATGTGTGTGTGTGTGTGTGTGTGTGTGTCATCCCACCAACTACCCAGATACTGAAAAGTTTTAAGAGTTACAAATATTGTCTTTCCATGTAGGAATGTAAACAGTTCACCTTTGGTAAGTCCCTTATGACATCTCTTTGCTGTTTACTTTTTCATGCTTCTTCTCATTCTTGTGTTTGAAAGTCAGATTTTCTTTTCAGCTCTGGTCTTTTCATCAAGAATGCTTGAAAGTCCTCTGTTTCATTGAAAGACCGTATTTTCCCCTGAAGTATTATACTCAGTTTAGCTGGGTAGGTGATTCTTGGTTTGAGTCCTAGTTCCTTTTTTTTTTCTTAACATTTATTTATTTAACTTTTTACATTCATTTTCACAAAATTTTGGGTTCCAAATTTTCTCCCCTTTTTTCCCCTCCCCCACCCCAATACACCAAGCAATCTAATTTTCCCTATCTCTAATCTGCCCTCTCTTCTGTCATCCCTCCCTTCTCTTGTCCCCATCTTCTCTTTTCTCCTGTAGGGCCAGATGACTTTCTATTCCTCATTAACTATATGTCTTCTTTCCTAGTAGCAACAACAATACTAAACAGTTGTTCCTAAAACTTTGAGTTCCAAATTCTCCCCATCCCTCCCTCCCTACCCATTCCCTTTGGGGAGGCAGGTAATTCAATATAGGCCATATCTGTGTAGTTTTGCAAATGACTTCGATAACAGTCGTGTTGTGTAAGACTAACTGAATTACCCTCCATCCTATCCTGCCCCTCATTGTTTCTATTCTGTCTTTTGATCCTGTCCCTCCCCGAGTGTTGACTTCAAATTGCTCCCTCCTCCCTTTACCCTCCCTTCCATCATTCCCCCCCACCTTGCTTATCTCCTTCTCCCCCACTTTCCTATACTGTAAGATAGGTTTTCATAGCAGAATGAGTGTGCATTTTATTCCTTCCTTTAGTCAAATGTGATGAGGGTAAACTTCGTGTTTTTTTTTTTTTCTCAGCTCTCCTCTTTTTCCCTCCACTAAAAAGTTTCCTACTTGTCTCTTAAATGACATATAATTACCCCATTATATTTCACCCTCTTTCCTCCCACTACATTTCTCTCTCACCATTTACCTTAATTTCTTTTAAGATATGGTCCCATCCTACTCAATTCACTCTGTGCTCTCTGTCTCTGTATGTGTGTGCATGTGTGTATGTGTGTGCATGCATGTGAGTGTGTGCATGCGTGTAGATGTGTGTGTGTGTGGTCCCACCAACTACCCAGATACTGAAAAGTTTTAAGAGTTACAAATATTGTCTTTCCATGTAGGAATGTAAACAGTTCACTTATGGTAAGTCCCTTAAGACTTCTCTTTGCTGTTTACTTTTTCATGCTTCTTCTCATTCTTGTGTTTGAAAGTCAAATTTTCTTTTCAGCTCTGGTCTTTTCATCAAGAATGCTTGAAAGTCCTCTGTTTCATTGAAAGACCATATTTTCCCCTGAAGTATTATACTCAGTTTTGCTGGGTAGGTGATTCTTGATTTTAGTCCTAGTTCCTTTGACTTCTGGAATATCCTATTCCACTCCCTTCAATCCCTTGATGTAGAAGCTGCTAGATCTTGAGTTATCCTGATTTTATTTCCACAGTACTGGAATTGTTTCTTTCTAGCTGCTTGCAATATTTTCTCCTTGAGCTGGGAATTCTGGAATTTGGCCATAATGTTCCTAGGAGTTTCTCTTTTTGGATCTCTTTCAGGTGGTGATCAAGGATTCCTTCAATACTTATTTTGCCTCTGGTTCTAGAATGTCAGGGCAGTTTTCCTTGATAATTTCATGAAAGATGATGTCTAGGCTCTTATTTTAATCATGCCTTTCAGGTAGTCCCATAATTTTTAAATTGTCTCTCTTGGATCTATTTTCCAGGTCAGTTGTTTTTCCCATGAGATATTTCACATTCTCTTCCATTTTTTCATTCTTTTGGTTTTGTTTTGTGATTTCTTGGTTTCTCAGAAAGTCATTAGCCTCCATCTATTCCATTCTAATTTTGAGAGAACTATTTTCTTCAGTGAGCTTTTGAACCTCTTTTTTCCATTTGGCTAATTCTGCTTTTGAAAGCATTCTTCTCCTCATTTGCTTTTTGAACCTCTTTTGCCAATCGAGTTAGCCTATTTTCCAAGGTGTTATTTTCTTCAGCATTTTTTTGGGTCTCCTTTAGCAAGGTATTGACCCGTTTTTCATGCTTTTCTTGCATATCTCTCTTTTCTCTTCCCATTTTTTCCTCCACCTGTCTAACTTGATTTTCAAAATCCTTTCTGAGCTCTTCCATGGCCTGAGTCCATTGGATATCTATTTGGATATTTGGGATACAGAGGCCTTGACTTCTATGTCTTTCCCTGATGGTAAGCATTGTACTTCCTCATCAGAAATGAAAGGAGGAAACATCTGTTTACCAAGAAAGTAACCTTCTATGGTCTTATTTTTCTTCCCTTTTCTGGGCATTTTCCCAGCCAGTTACTTGACTTCTGAGATTCCTGTCCACCCCTGCCTAGATCCGCCTCGCTAGTGCTTGGAGTCTGAGATTCACATGCTGCTCCCCAGCCTCAGGGCTTTCAGTGGCGGGCGCAGCTGCTATTCAATGTGAGCTTAAGTTCTGGTGCTCAGGTGGGGGCATGGCAGCCTCCCAGGCTCAGTTCCCTCAGGGGGTTTATGCGGAGACCTTCAGTAATGGGTCTGAGGTCCTGTCTGCCCTGGGAGCTCCGGTCTGCTGCTGCCTCTGCCACTGCATCCTGAGGGGGCCTGAGTTATGGAGACACCCCGTGCTTCTCTCGGCCAGCCCAGACGTCTGTCTCACTGACTTATAGCGCCTGTGGGTGGAGGGACTTTCACAGCCACTGGGGATTCCGTCCCTGAAGCCTTCTCTGATCTGCTCTTCTCAGGCCGCGTGGCCAGGGCAGGGTAGGGCTGGGCTCCACTGTCCGGTGCACGGACCTTTGGTGCTGGTTTTTCAGGGCTCTCTGGAACGGAAATCTCCTCCATAGTGTTGCTGCACGGCTTGCACGGCTCTAGAATTTGTGGGGAGTTCTTTTTACAGAAAATTTATGTGCTGTGGGTTCGGAGCTAGCATACGTGAGTCTTTCTACTCTGCCATCTTGGCTCCTCCCCCTTAACTCTTTGTTAAAGCAGGGTTCTGCTTCCAGGATGGAAGCTGTCCCAAGTATCAGGGTTTTTGTGCAGCTGTTTTTAGAGATATTTCTAGGGACCTGAAAGTTTTCAGTTCTTCCAGTGTGGTATGATCTAGGGAGAGTTGTTTTCTACTCTCCTGTCCTGTGCTGTGGTCTGTGAGTGACCACAAGCACTCATTTCCGTCCTGGACTATGAGGAGGGTCCCTCCTCCACTGTAACTGCATGTTCTGCTATGCCAGTGTTCCTCCTACCCCCGGGACTGCCACCCAGGTCTGAGACCTGGATCCAAGCGTGGGCAGAGCAACAGAGTCCTGCCTCAGTGCCAGTAAAGAGGCCCCTATAATTTCCTGACCAGTTGTTTGACCCCTTGATTGTCTGTGGCCTGAGTGTTCTGGAAGCAACTACTGTTGCCTCTGCTTCAGTAGCTCCCAAGACCTGCTCGTTGCCTGTCAGGCCTGTGCTGAACTGCACTCCACTCCCACCCTGGCATGGCAGATCCTTCCTGCTGATCTTCTAAGTTGTCTTTGGTGTCTGTAGGCAAAGAGGTGCAGGAAGCACCACTGGTGTCATCAGTTCAGTTGTTGTGAGGCCTCCTTCAGGCTCGCTTGGGCCCATTCTGTGCTGGTGTGGTGTATACTATCCTCATCTCTCAGTTTTGTACAACACACCTTTCTTGATAACATTATAAGTTGACTTGGGCTGGAAATTTGTTTCTCTCTGTCTTTTTATGGGTTCTGCTTCTCTAGAGTTTGTTTAGAATTATTTTTAGAAAGGTATTTGGAGGATTTTGGAAGAGAGCTCAGGCAAATCCCTACTTTTACTCTGCCATCTTGGCTCCACCCCCAAAGAATATCAGAAAGACTCCTGTGATAGGCATACCAGATTGGCAACAGATTGCATATGAGAGATGAGAAGGAACAAGGAGTTGTGAATAACACTTAGGTGCTGAGACAAGAGAAGTGGGGGGATGGTGCTACCCTTGACAGTAATAGGGAAGTTAAGAACTAAGGAGAAAGCAGGGAGGAAGGAGGCGGGGGTGGAGTGGGAAGGGGGAGTTGTTGCTTGTCCTTGGTTTTTGAAGAGGACCAGTATGCCTGAAGACTCGCCTATGCATTGGATTTTAGTGAGGCATTGTTGCACAGCTTCACTCTCTCTTCCAGAGTCATCAAAGTCCAGTGATAAGACAGAAGTCAGGATGACTGATGATGGCCTGGGACGCAGTGAATAACTTTGGCATCTTCAGTGTCTGACCAAGTTCTAAGCTTTCCACATGCCCACTTCAGCCCATTGGAACAAATTGTTCTCATCTACTTATTCTGCTGGGGCAAGTCTCCACATGCTTGGAGTAGACATCTCCCTAACTTACTGACAAGTTTGAGGCCTGTTGGTTGCTCTCAACTTGGTCTAGCCTGTTTGCTGAGACAGTTTACAGAGGTGTGGCTGCTGACCATGCTACAGTTTCTTGGAACCCCAGGCTAGAGTTGGGTGAAGTCCTGGAGCAGCCCTGAAAATGACTTGGCAAGACTTCACACCAGAGTTCTCCTTCATTACCCCATATGGAGGGAAGGAAGAGGAGTGAAGATATTTATACAACACCCTCCCAACTTCAGAAATTATCACACTCAGAACTTCCATGACCCCATGCTAGAATGAAGGATGTAGCTCTTTGACGTGACGTTGTTTGCTAGAAATCCATCTCTTTTTATATTCCCATGCTATGCATTTGCCTATTTTATTGCCTATTCCTCTTGATGCTTTGGAGGTACCACCCTCCTTCAGGACAACATTCATATCAGTGTCACTTGCTTTGTGGCATCTTTAGCACACAGTTGTAATCATGGACACAGCTAATCAATTGTATTTGATGCTGATGGCAGTGATAATGAAATTCATCTTTAAGCCACCAGTATACCAGCAGTGTAGCTGGCTAACAGCAAATGACAAAATATGACACTGTGCTGGCTCAGGGTCACTTCATTATTCCAAAGCTCAGCCAAGGAGGCATGGATAACCAGAGCCAGAAGCACTGATGACCAGTGGAATGAGAAACTACTCTATCCAATGCAGGGTGAGGATTGTTATCCATTTTTTCTATGTCTCAAAGCCCATACAAATATCTTAAACATAGTATGCTTCCAAAAATATTTGTTGAGTAAATCATAGTGTATTAATTGCTGGAAGAAACCTCATGTCCTCTCATCTTCCCATCCAGTTTTTTCCAAGAGTCCTTTGTCCTACATTCCCAACCATTCAGGATCCGATTTTACATTTCCACTGATGGGAGCTCATTCCACTTTTGGACAATTCTTGAATTTAGTTAGATACTTTCTCCTTATTATAGAGTAAATATTTACCTCCATGTAATTTCTCCCAGTAAGACCAATCAACCCCTCTTCCATATGACAGCCCTTCATATATTTAAAGGTGATCTTTTTGTTTCCATCTAAGCATCCCTAGTTTCTTCTACCATTCTGCCAGCCTGCTTGCCTTCTTGTAGGTGTATTCTTATCTAATTCTATTGAATCCAAGTCCTTTTTCTCAAATGCAACTCACAGGACTAAACATTCTACTTCAGATACGCTGACTGATAAAGAATATAATGGAACCAAATGTAACCAAACTAAACATTGGCCTTGGAGTCACTAAGTTCTTGGTTCAAATTCTGTTCTCTTACATAGTAAGTTTATTTAGTTTTGGATACATTTGACTTTGAGATGTCTACAGTTTGTGATGTCCGGTAGGCAGTTTGAGATGTGAGACTGGAGGTCAGTAGAGAGTAGATAAGGAGATTTAAGAATCATCAGTATAGATATGATAATTTAATCAGTGGGAATTGACAGATCTCTGAGAGAGATAGTATGGGGGGGGGAGAAGAAAAGAAGGCTCAGGAGAGAGCCCTGTGGGATACCCAGAGTTAATGGGAATGACCTGAATGAAGGTCCAGCAAAGAAGACTGAGGAATGGTCATTTAGGTAGCAGGAGAACGAGGAGACAACTATGTCCTAAAGAGAATAATGTCCTAGAGATGATCAACAGTGTTAAAGGCTGCACAGAGGTCAAGAATGATGAGGATTGAGAAAAGACCATTGTATTTGGGAAGTAATTTTGGAGAAGGGCAGTTTCAATTGATGATGAGGTCAGATACCAGACCCTGAAGAGTTAAGGAAAGAGTGAGGGAAGAGGAAGTGCAGGCATCTATTGTAGATGGCCTTTTCAATGAGTTTAGCTACAAAAGGCATGAGAAATATGGGATGATAGGGATATATTAAGTGAGTTGTTTTTTTTTTGTTTTTTTTGAGAATGAGGAGAGACATGGATTGTTTATGGGGCAGTAGGGAAGGGAGCCAGTAGAGAGAGAGAGAAATTGAAAATAAGTGAGAGAGTCTGGATGACAAAAAGGAAGCAATCTGCTTGAGAAGATGGATGGAATGGGATCACTTTTGCACATAAAGGAGTTCGTTTTGGCAAGGAGAAAGACACTCTACATGCAAGACAGGGTTGAAGGAGGATGCTATGGTAGAAGTCATCTGTGTGATGTAAGATAAGGGAAAGGGGAAAAGGGGGAGTTCATGGCACATGGCCTTTTTTTTCAGTAAAATGTGATATAAAACTCTCAACTGAGAGGATGGAGGAAAGGAGGAACCATGGGATGTTTGAGAAAAGGGTGAAAAGGTTTGGAAGAAATGCTGTGGTGAGTGGGATCATAATTTGATCATTGAGGTGTCGAAGGATTGCCCGGTAGCAGGGAGGGCTCAGTTGAGGTTATGTAACAAAGCTGCAGTGTACCTGGTCTGCGTGGTTACATGATCTTCTCTCCCTTCAGTCAGCAGCACATGCATAGTAGGAGCAAAGGCAGCACAAGGGATTCTGCTCCAGCCCCTTGTTTTCACTTAGTGGGCTCCATCTCAGGTTTGTTTCTTGTAAGTAGCACATTCTTGATTTCTAGTCTCTAATTGATTCTGCTGTCCTTGCACTTTTGTGGGTGAGTTCATCCCATTCATATTCAGTTATAATTGTCAGTTGTGTGTTTCCTCCATCGTATTCTCTTGTACCTCCTTTTCTCCTTGTTTCTCACTTGATCATTGTTTGTTTTGCTTCTGATTAATCTCTTCCTTAACCACTCTCCTTCTTTTCACTCCCATTCTCTCCTATTTCCCTTTTGGGTGAAATATTCCCACACCCATTTTTTTTTTGTTTGTATTCTTTCCTTTGGTTGTTGTAGAGGGAGAGTAAGGTTCAAGTTTCACCTGCCCCCCACTCTTTCCTCCTTGTTGTATACATATTTATTTGTGCATTCCATTTATCTGCGATGATTTTCCTCATTGTTTTTCTCTCCTGCATGCTTCTTTTTAATTCCCACTTTACCCCTTACAGGAATTCTGGCTGGACTTGTACCTGAGCTGTGTTTTTTCTTTGAGGCTTTGCTTGTTTATGTTTTGGAGTCATTCTTTTTTTCTGAGTTTGTTTCTTTTTTTTTTTTTTTTTTGGTTTATTCCTATATTTATTTGGAAAGCTTCTAGTACTTCTTCATTGTACATAATGCTACTTTGGGGTTTTAGAGTCACGTTTCTTTCATCATTTTATATTGGTTCCTCTATATCTGTGCTTTGTAGTTTTTTTTTTTAAATATTTATTTATTTATTTAACTTTCTACATTCATTTTCACAAAATTTTGGGTTCCAAATTTTCTCCCCTTGTATCGCCTCCCCCCCACCCCAATACACCAAGCAATCTAATTTTCCCTATCTCCAATCTGCCCTCTCTTCTGTCATCCCTCCCTTCTCTTGTCCCCATCTTCTCTTTTCTCCTGTAGGGCCAGATGACTTTCTATTCCTCATTAACTGTATGTCTTCTTTCCTAGTAGCAACAACAATACTAAACAGTTGTTCCTAAAACTTTGAGTTCCAAATTCTCCCCATCCCTCCCTCCCCACCCATTCCCTTTGGGAAGGCAGGCAATTCAATATAGGCCATATCTGTGTAGTTTTGCAAATGACTTCCCTGATAGTCGTGTTGTGTAAGACTAACTGAATTACCCTCCATCCTATCCTGCCCCTCATTGTTTCTCTTCTGTCTCTTGATCCTGTCCCTCCCCAAGTGTTGACTTCAAATTGCTCCCTCCTCCCATTGCCCTCCGTTCTATCATTCCCCCCCTTGCTTATCTCCTTCTCCCCCACTTTCCTATACTGTAAGATAGGTTTTCATACCAAAATGAGTATGCATTTTATTCCTTCCTTTAGTCGAATGTGATGAGGGTAAACTTCTTGTTTTTTTCTCAGCTCTCCTCTTTTTCCCTCCACTAAAGTCTCCTGCTTGCCTCTTGAATGAGAGATAATTTACCCCATTCCATTTCACCCTCTCTCCTCCCACTACATTTCTCTCTCACCAGTTACCTTAATTTCTTTTAAAATATGGTCCCATCCTATTCAATTCACTCTGTGCTCTCTGTCTCTGTATGTGCGTGCATGTGTGTATGTGTGTGCGCACACGTGTGTACGTGTGTGTGTGTGTGTGTGTGTGTGTGTGGTCCCACCAAGTACCCAGATACTGAAAAGTTTTAAGAGTTACAAATATTGTCTTTCCATGTAGGAATGTAAACAGTTCACCTTTGGTAAGTCCCTTATGACATCTCTTTGCTATTTACTTTTTCATGCTTCTTCTCATTCTTGTGTTTGAAAGTCATATTTTCTTTTCAGCTCTGGTCTTTTCATCAAGAATGTTTGAAAGTCCTCTATTTCATTGAAAGACCATATTTTCCCCTGAAGTATTATGCTTAGTTTAGCTGGGTAGGTGATTCTTGGTTTGAGTCCTAGTTCCTTTGACTTCTGGAATATTCCTATACTGTAAGATAGGTTTTCATAGCAAAATGAGTGTGCATTTTATTCCTTCCTTTAGTCAAATGTGATGAGGGTAAACTTCTTGTTTTTTTTTCTCAGCTTTCCTCTTTTGCCCTCCACTAAAAAGTCTCCTACTTGCCTCTTAAATGACAAATAATTACTACATTTCTCTCTCACCATTTACCTTAATTTCTTTTAAGATATGGTCCCATCCTATTCAATTCACTCTGTGCTCTCTGTCTCTGTATGTATGTGCATTACCTTCAGTAATGGAGTGGGTGGGGGTAGGGCTGCCTCCCAGGCTCAGCTCCCTCAGGGGCTTTATGCAGAGACCTTCAGTAATGGAGCGGGTGGGGCAGGACCACCTCCCAGTCTCAGCTCCTTCAGGTGGTTTATGCAGAGACCTTCAGTAATGAAGATCCTGCCTGCTGCTCCAGGAGTCCCGGGGGCCGCTGCTGCTGCCTCTGCCTCCGCCGCTGCCTCTGGCGCTTCCTCCCGAGGGGGCCCGAGCTGCGGAGACACCCCGCTCCCCTCTCGGCCAGCCCAGACGTGTCTCTCACTGACCTGTAGAGTCTGTGGGCGGAGAGACCTTCCAGGCCGCCGGAGGTTCGGTCCCTGAAGCCTGCTCCAATCTCCTCTCGGCCACGTGGCGCTGGGGTGGACTCCGCTTTCCGGGGCGCGATGGATCCTGGGGACGGCTCTCCAGGGCTCTCTGGAAATCTCTTCCACTGTGTTTCTGCACACCCTGCAGTGATCCAGAACTTGTGGGGAGCTCTTCTTACATTAAATCTATGGGCTGTGGGTTTGGAGCTCGTATACATGAGTCTTTCTACTCCGCCATCTTGACTCTGCCTTCCTGAGTTTGTTTCTTGATCTTCCCTATTGCCATAATACTTTTAAAAAATTGTTTATTCTTCCAGTCTAATTCTTGACTTAGAGCTTTATGTTATACCTGGGCCCTGCTTACTCCTGGGAGCAATGTCTGGGCTAAGCCTTTGTCCTCTTGAGTTCTTCTTCTGCTTTCTTGGGATATATGTAAAGTTAAGTTATTCCAGGATCTCAAGGATATCTCTGAACCTGTGCGTTTTTAGTGCTTCCACAGTATTGTGATCTGGGGTGAAGTCTGTTAACTTCCCCTCATGGTTTTGAACTCGGGGGAGCTCTGCCAGGTCTGAGCAAGATCTCTGTTGTCTTTCTTGGTTGACATTGTCAGTAGATGGCTGCTGGAGTCATTCACTGTTGGCTCCTCGGGAGGTTCTGCAGGTTCAGGGTGACCAAGTTATGGGATCCCCTGTAGTCTGGGATATCTCCTTGGGTTAATATGCTTCCTACTTTAGCTGGAGCTGGAGGGTAGAATGGAGTCCCTGTTGTGCTCCTGGATTGGAGCCACTTCTCATTGGAGCTGTCTTCTGAACTTGCTCCTTGTTCAGTATGTAGTTAGGCCTCCTGCCCGTTTCCTTGCTCCTACTGCAGATCTCCACGTTAGTCCTGCTGAATCCTAGGAACTGGGCAGTGACAGTGTTACTAGATGACACCTGTCGTGCATCCTGTTGTACTAGTTCAGGAACTCCCTTGGACGACCTCCTGCCCTGGGGCTTCCTGCTCCAGCAGTGACTTGGGTACTGAGTCCAAGTACTGGAATGTTCTGCTCAGCCTCATGTTCGAGCCAGAGTTCATCCCTAGTGTCTGAAGAACTTTCTGTTCCCCTTTGCCAACCTGAGCTGACAAAATGATTCTCTGTGATTTTTTTTCCTTTGGATTTCCTGATCAGATTTTTGTTTGATGCCTTTTCTGGGCCTTTGTGTGGGAACTATGGTGGAGAACTGGGGTCCTACTACTCTGCCACCTTACTAGCCTCCTCCCCTACACTTTGTAAGATAGGAGAGTAGAAGAGCTATGTTTGATATTTTTTATCCTTCTCACTGCCTAGCACAGTGCGTATGCATATAATAGGTCTCAGTTACACATAAAATCTGTAGAAACTCAAAATTTGCCCATCCAATTGGATTATGAATTTTTTTGTCATTTCTTCTCTTTGGCTGGCTGTATCATTGTTTCATTTCTGTTGTTTTATATGTATGTTTGAATGATTTTTGGGTAGATTTCCCCCTCTTTAAGCTTCTTTAAGATAGGTTCCATGTCCCCACTTATTTTGCAATTCCAAATAGATGTTGAGTGTAGTGCTTTGCCACAGTGGGCACTCAATAAATGTTGCTTTTATTTCTCTTCTGCTTCTTTCCCCATTCACATATAAAAATATTTAAAATTTTATTTCAGGTATATTGTGTTTTATTGCCCATATGACATAGTATCCGAGTGCTATCGTTTCCCGCCTATTAAACTCTTGGCTGCAGGAATGAAGGAAGTGACCAGAACTTGGAAAATCATAGGTGGAATCACACATGCCAGCAGCAATTACACAGATGCCTGGATGGTGTTGGTAGCTGTTGGATGGGCCCGCGGTAATATTAACTTCATAAATTATTACCTAATATACCAGAACTATTGATGAGTCTTTTGGTCACAGTAATGGAATCACCTGCTCTATTAATGGGAGAGTTTTGAAAATAAGAAACTTTGTTTTTAGATTCCTTATTCTCTATGACATGAAAGCATCATCTTATTTTGGAAATTGCCATAACCATTTATGAATCCCCACAACCACAAACTCTTATAGCTATTTATGGCTCAGTGCTAGATATAAAGCCAATTTAAACATGTGATATAATAATTGGAAAATAATTTATTTAGAACCACTTGAAATTCTTGATTTCTTCTGTAATATAAATTTTACTCTCCTTGATAAATTGCATTTTCTTTTCATTTTAATAGTAGTAGATTTGGATTTGTAGCCCTAACTTCTCCTGCTAATGGAGTATGAAACACAAATGTTATGGCAGTGAAAACCATTTTTTTCCCAGCACCTTAATATATTGACCAATTTTGGATATCTTGTTATAATCTGTAAAGTATGGTAATTTTGATTTATAATGTATGCTGGTGCAGTTAACCCTGCTTATTCGAAACTTCTCATTGGATTCTTCAGCTGGAAGATGTTATAGAATTATCTTCATTTTTGTTCTACACAGTTGTGTCAATAAATCAAATCTAAATAACATTACTTTCTGGGTCTTTAGGTGCTGGTGGTAATGTAATCACAAGTCTGGAGCAACTTCTAAGAGGGACTTGGAAGCCTGAAACTAACAAACTGCAGACGCTATCCTAGTAAGTTGGTGTAACTGTAAGATCTTGCTGTTACTGGAGTCATTGGATGTCTTCCATAGACACGAACTGGAAAAATCTAAACGTGTGAAACTTAAGAACTAACACCATATTGCATTAGGAAATAGAGAAAGGAGGCACCATGGTATGGTAGAAGCAGCACTGGAGTCCTGGCCCTGGAGTCGAAGGACCTAGGTTCAGATCCAACCTCTGATACTTGCTATTTGTGTAGCTTCTCTGGGGCTTCAGGTTCCTCAGAATGAGGAGGTTGGATCAGATGCCTTTAAGTCCTTTGAAGCAGTTCTAGATCTGTGAAAAAAAATTTTTTTAGTCTTTTAAAAATTTTGTGAAGACTTCACACAAAGATTTGTTACAAACAAACAAACAAAACCCCTGAGTTACAGTGGGGTTGGGAAGAATATTCTGTCATTAGATAGGAAATAAAGACATCTAAGCATTTTTATAAGTGATCTCAATGACAAGTTATCCAGGGAACCTTCAGTAGTTAAATATTGAATTGATGAGACAAATAACAAGCAATTATCATAAGATATTATCAATTGGTTTAAAAAAAGTGGCAGCAATTATAATTATACATTATAATTACATAATTATATTATACATTATACATTAATTATACATTATACATTAACATATCTGGAGAAAAATAACCTGAAATGTGTTTATAAAATGATATTGTTTGAGCAGTCATTTTGAACCCATTAAAAGGAACTTGGAGTCATTGTCACATGTGTTTGAAGATTTTGGGTCAGTGTGCTGCTGTAGACAAAAGGACCAGTGTTGGGCATCATCAGAAGGGATAGCGAAAGAAAGCTACTCACATTTGTATAGCACTTTAAGGTTTGAGGTGCTTTCCTCATAAAAGTCCTGTGAGGTCGGTATTGCAAGTTTTATCATCTTTGTTTTGCAAATGGGGAAACTAAGATTTAAACAAGTTGAGTGACTTCTTAAAGGTCATACCACTAGGTATTTGAGTTCAAGTCTTTGCTGGTTCTCAGGTCTAGTGCTTTTTCCACTGCCATCTGCTGGCCTTAACTCTATATAAAACTATGGTGCATCTGAAAATGAAGTCATATATGCTGCAACATACACCAAGAAGGAAGAAGGCTCAGAGAAGGCAAACTAGAAAATAATCAAGGTGTTGGAGAATTTCTAATGAAAACAGAAATATAAAAAGGAGGACTCTGTAATATTAAAAAAAAATGAAGTGTGAGGAAATATAAAATGAAAATTCATAAAACTAAAAAAATGTGTGGACAGAGTAAATAGGTTTTAAAAACCCATTTCAATATTAGGGTGCTCCTTGAAGTTTGAAAGAAGGTAGGACAAATAAAAGGAAAAGCTGTTTTTTGATGTTTACTATTCCCAGCATCCTTATTACGTGAAGAAGTAGTGGTAGAACAAAGTAATGTTAATATTAAAAAGATTGATAAAATTAATTTATAAATAGTTCCACAATGGATTATTAGGGCTGTGACTATAACTTAAACTTTGGATCTAGTTATCTTAGAAAACAATAGTAATTTGCATTTATATATACCTTTAAGATCACATAACACTTTCTTAGCAGTGATCTTTATCAGTTACACAGTTAAAGAATTATCCCCATTTTGCAGACTCAGGTTAAATTCCATCCCCAAGATCAGAATGTGTCTGAATTGGGATTTAAGCCCAGGTCTCCTAACATCAGATCTGATGCTCTTTCTGCTATACCATGTTGTCTTATTTAAAGGTGAGTTATCATCGTCATCATTGTCGTCATCATTCTTATTTATGGATCGGTGGTCTAACCTGGTGTGATATTTTTGCTATTCTTTGTAAGACATATTAAAATATGACTGTCATTGTTTTTGTATTAACATTAAAACCTGTGGTCATGCATCATCATGTAATATTAGAATTAGTAATCATTGAATATCAAAATGGCAAAAAAATTTTTTTACTGTAATTTTATAATGCTTTGCTAGTTGTTTCTATTTTGCTTCAAGTATTTGGACTATTGATTGACTCATTCCTGCACACACACACACACACACACACACACACACACATACATACACACAGTCACACACTCACACATGCTTACACACACATACACACACTTACACACACACATATATCTAGATCTCCACATATCTAGATAAATCTAGGATAAATTTACTGTATCATGCTTCTTTTTAATGGCATTTATCATATGCTAGCATAAAATTTATTCTCATGTCAATGTTGTAAGGAAAAAGAAAAGTTAAAATCATTCCTGAGAAGTGTTAAGGCCTGTAATGCTGTTCACACGTATGCTTACGAATGTGTATCTAGATTGCTAAAAACATGCGTGTGTCATAGTGCTCAAGGATACAGTATCAGCTGTAATGTCAGCATGACCTAGATTTTTATATAGTTGTCCTTGGTAAGAAAAGGTGACAAAAAATGTTAGCTGCTATTTGTAAATTGAAAGTTTTCTTTCTATTGTCAGCAATTTTAAAAATATTTTGCTTTATGGATTTCCTATTTTGGTAACTGAAAAATTTATTAATTTGTACTATAATTTTATAATATTTACTGATTCACAAGTATATACTTTTAAAGTTTTTTTTAATTCATTTTCTGTTTATTCTGTAAGGTCTTCAAGATCACTAAAACCTTATATGTAAATATGCAAATATAAATTTTAGGGGAAATAGAGTCAGTGTCCTTGAATTATTTTGATGAATATTTCTTAGATACTTTGTGGTGAGTGCCTTCTGGTGGAAAAGTAAAGTGCTTGAGTCTTTTTTATTTTTACATTGGAATATTAGTATAATTTGAAATTTTAATACTCTGTTCTCTTGTTTTCTACGTCGTAGAGCTTTTTCAGCTTTGAGTGCATAGTCTGCTACGAATAATGTGAAACCTGGCTAGATCATGTAACTTTTCTTAATTTGTTTCTCAAATGATAAATTAGGGATTTTGATACATTCTGCTTACCTTTGATGCTGTAAGGAATAATGATGTGGAGATAGATTGTAATGAATAAAGCTTTTCAAAAGCAAGATACTATTTTCAGGGTCTACTTCCTTTAAGAATAAGAAATCAAATCTTTCTTCTCATACTCACTTGCAATAGTCATTTTTATGATTTACATTTAACTGCTTCTAGAGATAGTCCTTGTCATGTATTGAAATTAACTCCATTCATAAGCCTTGGTGTCTCTCAGCTAAAAGACCTCCTGATCTCTTCTCATCAAACATATTAGACTTCTGCCTTCAAGAAATGACTTTACCATGTACCACTATCCAGATGGGACCTGTAGGTCAGACCTAACTTTTATTTGAGTTGACATCTCAGTTTTCAGAGACTAAATTATAAAACAATTCCTGCTGTTATTTTCACAGAGTAATAAAACATATGGATAACTTAGTGCTTATACAATATGATATTTTAGTAGTTTTGGTAATTTATCCTTATTTATATAAAGTTTATCCTTAGTTGCAAGTATGGATAAATAAAATTTTATTCTAGTACCATCATTAAAATTCTGTACAAATAAAAAATATGACAAGAAGGCAGTTTTGAAAATATTAAACTAGCTTCAACATCCCTGTGGGTACCTGTCCATAAAGTGGGGATGGTAACACTTGCACTACCTGTCTCACAGGGAAAGAGCTTGGGAAATCTTAATGTCCTCTATCAGTCTGAGTTCTACTCATGAGTCATTGGTCTGACTTCTCTATTCTAAAGTTTTGCAGTACTATCTAACTATATCTTTAAAGTTGTGATGAATTTATGATCTAGATATTATTATATACCGAATTAAAATTCATTTTATTTTCAGCCCTGTGAAGATAACTCTGGTGGGAGCAGTTCTCTTCACATTACAGCACATGGAGAAGCTGCCGATGGAAAAACATAATCTTATGTTCTGTTACACTTTGTTTATCGTCGTCACAAAGGTAAGAGTCCAAAATACCTTTTCATTAATTTTTACAAATCCTGTATCAGCCTTTGTCTTTCTTAGGAGAATTACCTGAAGTTAAACATTGGCAGTATTTTTTTGTGGCTGAACTAGCTCAATAAGGACATTGGTAGTAAGTAGCATATGGGCACCAAGACAGTTATTAGAATTTCATTCTTAAAGCATTACCTTTCCTTTAGTACCCTTATGCTTTTGCAGGGACCAGAAGAAAAGAGTTCTGGGTAGCTCGAGACAGATCAGGTCCTCACTGCCTAATGTAGAAAGGGCAATGGTGTCCCAGGGCTAGATAGCAGCATCATTTGGGCCTATGTGCTGTCATTTGGAAAGAGAGCATTGGAGCTCTCAGAAACAGTTGAGGGTAGACCATTGGATCATAGGTCCACAGATGGACAGAACTTTAGAGATTGTCTGGTTCACTGCTCTTATTTTACAGAAGGAAACTTGAACCCAGAGAGGTTGTACAGATAGTAACCAAACTGGGACTTGAACGCAGGTTCTGTTCTCTCTTTCAAAATTCCTTAGCTGTTAGTGCTCTCAGCCTCCACAGATTTTCTTGTGCTTTTTAGCAGTGTAACTGCAGCATCTCTCCAGGAGAATTTCATTTTCTTAAGGACAGGGACTGTTTCTGATTTCTTGTATCTGCAGTGTTTATTTAGCACAGGGCCTTGAATGTAGTAGGGACTTAAAAAATGCTTGTTAAATGAAAGAATGAATGAAAATCTAGTGCTCTTTCCAGTTCATTACGCTGCTTCTCTTTTTGTAGAATAAATTTCAAGAAAGCATCATTCCCCATTCTTCATCAACAGGAGGCATATTTTAGTGTAAGGAAATTTGCCTACACTAAGAATAATTTCACAATTGTATCTCAAGTTAAATAGAAACAGTCTTTCTCATTTGAAAAAAAAGTTACCTATAGGATCTTGAACAATTAATGCATTTTATACTGTTCGGTATGTAACAGTAGGGAACAATTGACATAAGACTTTTTTAAATCTCTACGTTGATAATGGTCTGTGGTACAAGTATTCTAAACATTTAAGGCATATCTAGGTGAACTCAGAAAATGTGGTCTGTCTGTTTCTCCTCCTTCCAATGATAGACATCATAAACCCTTTAAAATAAGGTTTCTTTTGTTTTTATATTGCAAGCATTTTTGGATATAGCCTGTAAGCAAAACCCACTGATACAGAAACACCCCATCAGACATTGTAGGCAACATTCCATCACAACAGTTTCTGCCTTTCTGGATGGCATCTTTGAGATATCTAGAAGAGAGAGAAATGTGCTTTTTTATATTTCTCCTTGCACAGCTTCCTGTCTATACTATGCAGTTATCTGTCTTTTACCAAAAATCTTCTATAGAAGATCTTAGCAACATGTTGAAGGCTTTCCCTCCTTTTTAAAAAAAATATTTGGGAAGCATCCACTTGGTTTTCATCTCTTGTCATTCTTGGTACCTAGAATATAGGTTTATTATTGTTGCTTTTAAAAATTAATTTTAAAAAATGAACAAAAATCTTTTATTTCCCTTTCTTCCCCTCATTGAAAAAAAAGAAAAACATAACCTTGTAACAAATATGCAGAGTCAAGTAGAACTTATTTTTTGGACCTGATTCATGTGGAAATTTGTCAGTTCTTCATCCTGAGTCTGGCATCTCTCTGTAGCAGGTCAGCGGCGTCCCCTCACTGGGCCTCCAGAGTCATGGCTGTCATTGCCTTGATCAGGGTTCTTAAGCCTCTCCAAATTATGTTTTTCCAATTAGTTGTTCTAAGTTATCCTCCATGTTCTGCTCACTTCATACAAGTCTTTTTATGTTTCTCTGAAACCATCCCTTTCATCCTCTCTTCTGGCACCATTTGTTCAGTCCTTTAGTCACATCCCACTCTTTGTGACCCACCATGGACCATAGTATGCCAGTGCTGTCCATGCGGGTTTCTTAGCAAAGATAATGGGGTGGTTTGCCATTTTCTTCTCCAGGGATTAAGGCAGACAGGTTAAGTGATTTGGCTAGTCTCACATGGTAAGTGTCTGAGGCTGAATTTGAGTCCAGTTCTTCCTAACTTCAGGCCCAGTGCTCTATCCACTGAGCCATCCAAGTGCCTCATACATCACAGTAATATTCTGTTATATAGTTATTAATGAGTTGTTGTGGTTCTTTGCTTCTACAAAAAAACTACTCTAAATTTTTTGTATGTAGGAGTATTTTCTCCTTTTCTTTGATAGGATTTAGAGCTGGTAGGAACTTTATCCAGTTCCATTATTTTACAGATGTGGAAATGGAGGCCTGGAGAGGTGAGCTCAAGGGTGCAGAGACAGTGACAGAATTAAGCTCTGTCATATTATAAACACACCACTCTTTATAGTGTGTCTGTCCTACCTTTCTTGAAGTCCTAGCAGAACATCCAGGTCAAGATCCTCCTTTGCCATTTAGAAATGTAGGACTAAAGCTTTATGTACAGGTTAGAGATTGAGGTGGAGATCTCAGCATCACCTGCATAAAGGATATTGAGGATTAGGTAAAGGCACCAAGGATATTTAGCTTGTAGAAGAGAAAATTGAGAGCAAATGTGATAGTCTTAAGAGATTTAAAGGACTTTCAGATGAAAGAAGAATTAACTCTGTTATGCAGTTCCAGGAGGGCAGACCTAGGAATGATGGGTAGTGATTGGAGAGAGATGCCAGGGTAATGTAAGGATGGACTGCCTTATAATTAGAACCATCTAAAAGTAAAGTGGGATACCTCAACACGAGTGAGGTGTGTTTCACTATAGGTTTCCCACCCATTACTGGTTATGGATTTTATGGAGGAATTTCTTTATAATATGCCGGGTTAGATTTCCCTAATTGTCCTTAAAAACTCTGAGCTTCTTTGAGGTAATTATTGACTCCAGAGGAGTTGATAAGGTCACTTATAATACAGTAAGACCATTTTTCTATATCATTCTTTGAGGAATGAAGGAAAATACTTTCAAATGAGGAGAAAATACAAATTAAGGACTGATCTCCCATCCTACTAACTTATATATTTCCCCTCTGATGTATCTCTCATTCTCATTTAAATTCAGGGGAGGCATGTTTTTGTCATTTTATAATTTTGGGTTTGCAGATTTAACTTTCAAAGAGTTTCACTAATCCTTCAAAATACCAGTGAAGATGAATTTTTCTTCAAGATAGAGTGGCACCCTACTTGGTTTAAAGAACAAGGTGAATGTTTAGAAGAAAAATTTATGTCTCTAAACGTAAATCCTTATGGCCTCTCTCCCATCATTGATAATATTGAATTTTAATATACCATATATAAATAGTATAGGTCTTTATAGAAATAAAATTTTAATTTGATTGAAATAACCTTAGATCTTTATTGAAATTAAATATTTAAAAGTTGTTTATTAAAGTTCCATTTAAAACAAGTTATGTAATATGTTGATATTAGTGCCGAACTAGGTCTCTTCCAGTTCTTGAGATTCTGTGAGTCTTTCAGCTTTGCTGATAATGCTAAATATTTTGCTTATAGTTTATTCCAATTCAGATCTTACTGACAGATGAAATATTCATACTGTTTATCTTACTGTGCAGTACAGACTGTTGTCAGTTCTTTTTGCTATTTCCTGAGGTTCTAGATCATGTGTGTATCTGTCTCTGTGTAACTTCTTTTAGTTTCTGATGATTTCTTCTGTTTTAATATCTATCAGCTACTCCAGAAAAAACTAAAGAAGGGAGAGAGAGAGAGAGAGAGAGAGAGACAGACAGACAGACAGACAGGCAGACAGACATAGCATTATTTTACTTTCAGCTCTCAGCTTGTCTATAGCCTTTATTTCAAAGAAGCGAAAGCGTCTCCAACTCTTTTTCCCAGTCAGGAGGAGGTAACTTTTCTCACTTTTACTCTTTAAATGTAGTGAACCTGCCACCCTTCCCTTCAGAAATCTAAGAGTAATTAATTTGGTGGGGAAAAATAAAATCATTTTTTGAATATGAGATTTAAGCTTGCTTCCTTATAAGAAGGCATCCAAGGGCTATTTTTCCTTTGGAATTCAAACTTAAAAGGAGATATTCTAAAGGTTTGGATAGAAATCCTGGAACTATAGGAAACAGAGGGTTGTCCCTATACTCATTCAAGAGGAAGAGAAACTTCACTGCAGTGCAGATAGACTAGTGGATCCTTCTTTTAAAAAACTGATATGCTGAAAAATCCATATTTACAAAATAAATATTAAGGAGTGACAAAGTGGGTCATCCTGAATATAAATTCACGAGACACCTGGGTTATCCCAAGGATCCTTGAAACTACCCTGGAATATCAGTCAGGGACATCTAAGAACCAATGAGTAATTAATTTTCTGCCAACTATGGGGTGGTTTTGGAATAAATTATATTCTTCTTCCTTTCCTTTGAATTTTGTGGTCTGTCTATATGGATAAGGACTGCAATTGGTTTAGGGACTCCACTGGTTTAGGGAATGTCCAGGGCTATACCTTCTCTACAACTTATTATATTAAAGAGTTTTAAGAGCCTCAGGAGGTTAAGTGACTGGGCCAGGGTCATGCAGCCTGTGTGAGGCAAAGGTGGGATTGGAACAAAGGGCTTCTTTGCTTTGAGGTTAGCTTTCTATATACTCCATACAACACATTGCTTTTCAATCTGTATGTGTACAAAGAAAAAAAATAAAGTTGTAAAAGTAAGCAACACTTAGGGGCACTATGGGGAATTACTCACTTTTCAAGTTTAAAATATCTAATTTGCACAAACATTTGCACTATAGTTATCCACTTATGAGAAGGAAATTGTAATTCTTTATCTCAGCAGTATCTTCCTGCTCATTTGTGTGTATCATCACTCATCTAAGACCTACATCTCTCTCCCATCCACTGCACCACCCAGATGTAGTGCCCTCTTCTGGTGGTACTTTCACAGCAGTTAGAGCTTGCCTCGTAATACAATGCACAACACACTCAGTACACATTTGCTTTTACTGTATCTGCTGTTGTCGGTAATAAGCACATTTTGCATCATTTTTGCTTATCTTTTTTCAGTTATGAAAACTACCAAAATATTTTATTGAAATTTAAATTTGACTGTGTTTTTTCCAGATAACCATGATGCTCACTGAGTCTGAGTTTTCTCCCCTCACTCCTTTTGAGATTGTGCTGAGTCGAATGCTATTTGGCTTTTGGCAGAGTGACGCTTCGGTACAGCGTAATACCTTGAAACCATCTTTCAACGGTACAAACGCAAACTCAAAAGCCCCTTCAACTAGTATTGAAAATAAGAAGAAACAGAATAAGAAAATGGAATAAATTCACTTGGCAAGCTCTAGGTTGCCAAAAATATTTTCTTACTTGTTTACCTCGCAAATTGTGATAAATATTTCTGTTGCAAATGATGTGAAGTAAGGATTATATGTAAGGAAATGCAGGTGACAAAAAAGGAAGTATTGCCTTCTACTTGAGAGGGATGTGACTATCTCTTTAAAAGTGGTGTTATAGATTCTAATTTCCTGTATCATGTAAGAATGTTTTTCTGAGTTAAATGCAAAAGGTTCTATTGTGATCATTTTTAATAGTTTTATATTGATGGAATAAGGCTAGCACTTTTACAAGTGTTAGGAAAATAAACCTAAAAGATATTTAGAAAATAACAAAAAATAAATGCTTTCATTTTCCTTAAGCATTTTTCATGTACCATTTTTATTTGCATATGAAGTGTACCTTCAATTTGCACTGCTAATTACCTTCTATAATTTAAAGGTGTGAAAGCTTGTCAATCATTTAATTTGAGCAATGAAGGGGGAGAATAAAACTTTACTAAGGTATTTCACATTATGAGTGAAACTGTTACTAGTTTGTTTCAGATACATTTTCCTATCTGTTGTCCATGAAATGTATCTAAAATTTTAGATAATTATATTATTGAGACTGGATATTAGTGATATGGAGTCCCTAGCTAAAAACTACCTTTTCTTTTTTAAAAAAAAACCTCATTTTTTTCTTCCAAAATAAATCAGGGATTTAATTTTTCATTAATTATTAATCTCATATTTTCCATTCTAAGAATTTGTCCCTCCTTTTCTTTCATAAAGTACATTTGTACTCCCTGTAGGAGAAATCATTAATTACTATCAACATTTCACATAACTAAGGACAAAGAGAGGCTAAAAAATTTAAGCTAATATATTGTGGTAGTTGTCATTTTAAAGGAATTATCCCAATCCCTAAGTACATCATATTTTTAAAATAGCAATCAAAAATCCCTTTTAGATATTCTTTTCTGTTGTGGCCTTTTTCTTTTAGTTGAATATTCCTTACTACCTGTTTCCAAAACCAGTTTTCATGAGTCTAATGTTTATAATATACAGGTAAATATATCAATTAAAATGAATTGCCTCCAAAATATATCATGCCCCCCCTCTCTGATGTCAGTTATTTCTTCAAATAACTCTCGACTTTTGGGTTATAACAAAATACCCAAACAGAAGCAATAAAAACACATGGTAATCCATTTGAACACAGAATAACGGCATTAAATCTAATTCATTTTTGGCAAATTTTTTTTAAAGTAATGTTAGATTTATATGCTTTATACTGTAGTTTCAAGTGTCAGTTAACACCTTGAGGCTTAGTGATATGGTTTCATCTCCTAAGACTGTGGGCCTATTGCTGTCATAGGTTTAATAAGTACTGGCATTTTTGGATGACTCAGAAATACTAAAATTCCATCCAAGTAACTGGCTTACAGATAGCCAGAATGTATTTTTATCAAGATACAAACACTACAGGTACTACACTTTAAGCACTTGCAAAAGAACAACATAGCTTTTTGCTACATGTGGAAATGGTAAGAATTACATTTTTAATATTTTGATTTTAAAAAGGCATTGAGTAAGAGTCCTGTATAACATTTGATACTCTTAGTATTTTAACATTTCATAGTAATACAAGAGATCTAAATGTCAGGCTAAATAACCTGGTCATTTTTATACCAGGTTAGTATGTGACAAAGTGTTAACAATTATTCTTGAAGTTTGCAAAACTACTGTAGCTGAAACAGACAGTGTGCTGTCTTATGTTTGTATTATATACAGATTTTTTAACATTAAAGTAATTTATTCATCACTTACAGTGTGCTGAAAGATTTTTCCATTTTCTTTTTTTAAATGTGTAAAATCACTCTTGGGCATCTAGGTGGCTCTTCATTATCAAGCTCTTCTCTAAATCACAAGCAAATTGCAGTTGAGTAAAAGGGGCTGAATTTGAAGTCAGAGGACCTGAATACAAATCCTGGCAGTGCTGCTGGTGTTACTTTGAACAACTGAATTCGGTTCATCAAGCTTTTATTAAATACCTACTAGACAATTTTTTTAGGTGTTGGGGATAGAAAAAGAAATGAAAAGCTTTCTGTCTTCTAGAAACTTACATGTTCTACTCAGGAGTGGGTGGGGTAGAGAGGGAAGGATAAGTACTTACAGAATAGATGCAAAGCAATTTTGGCCATGGGGAGAACCACTAACCACTCTCTGGCAGGATGAGACAAGGATTCTTGTAGGAGATGTCACTTGAGATGAGCCTTTATAGGATTCCTGTAAATCTTTAGGAATCCTAAGGGTTCCTGTGAATCAACAAGCATTTATAAAGCACTTGTTTTGTGCCAGGCATTGCGCTAAGTCCCGGAGAGGGAAAGAGGGGCAAAGATAGAAAAATCCTAATAAGAGAACATGCAAGTGATTATGGGCACACAAGAGCTCCACGTTTGTGACCGGGAGGTGATTTCAGACGGAAGGTATGAGGGGAGGCCAGAAAGACCTTCATAACGAGAGGTCTGAGTTCAGTCTATAGTGAGGAGGTAGAAGTGAAAAGAGCATTCTAGGCATCTGGAATAGCATGTGAAAATGCCTGGAGTCAGGAGGTGGAGTCCCGCTGATGAGCAGTAGATAGGATGATTTAGCTGTACTGTTGAGTGTGAGGAGGGATAATCTGCATCAGTCTGGAAAGGTAGGTTGGGTCCAGACTCTGAAGCACTTGAAAGGTCAGAAGTTTATATTTTATACTAGAAGTGATAGAGAGCTACTGAAGCATTTTGAGGAGGAGATTGAAATTAGAATTTGTTTTTAGGAATATCATGTGGCAGTTTGTGGAGAAGAGAGAGCTAGGAGCCTATTGCAGTAGTGAGGAGTGATGAGGGCTTGAACTGGAGGGGGGCCATGTCATTGGAGAGAGTTAGGGAGGTGGAATAGATAAGATTTGGCAAATAATTGGATACATCAAGAAGCAAGACTGAAGAGGCAAGGTTGATGCTAAGGCTGCAAATATGGGTGATTAGGAGGAGTGTGATGCCTTAGAAATAAGGAAATTAAGAGGAGGAATAGGTTTTGGAGATGATAAACAAACACCTGTTTTGGATGTGTCAGCTTCGAGATGCTGATGGAACATGTAGGTAGAGATATCTGGCAGGTAACTGGTGATGTGTACCGGAACCGGAGTGAACTGCATATTCCCAGAAGATAGACCTAAGTGCACGGGGATCCTCACTCAAGTGTGGATTATGCTGGAAGGACTGACGTTCCTTCCAAATCTGAGATTCTGCAATTCAGTGGTAATAGACAAGCACAGAGATATGTAGACATGTTCACACAAAATAGGGAAGGCATGGGAGAGAAGGTGTCTAGTGTATTTCATTACCTTCATCATTGACTTCCCTGTCATCAGCAAGAGGAACAACTTCTAGTAGGAAGCCCAATCAGGTTGACCTTCTTCCAAGAAGGGGGCTAACAGACTAGTTTGGCCCCAGGAGGAGATAGAGCTTGGGTGTTAAGCTGCTTATACCTGGTTACTGGATCTTTGTCTATGCCTGTAGGGATCTACTTGCTGGTGTCTTATCTGTATGTGAGTCCTGGCACCCAGACTTAGTCTCCCCTCCTCCCATTCCCCTCCCAATTACATGTAAAAACAGTTTTTAACATTTAAAAAAAATTTGAGTTCCAAATTCTTTCTCCCCCGGACACATTGAGAAGGCAGGTAATTTGATATAGGTTATATGTATGTGGTCATGCAAAATACATTTCTATATTAGTCATATTGTAAAAGAAAGCATAGACTCAGAAAAATAAAGTAAAAAAATATGCTTTGTTCTGTATTTAAACACTATCAGTTCTGTCTCTAGAGAAAGGATAGCATTTTTCATCATAAGTCTTTCAGAGTTGTCTTGGATCATTATATTGCTGAGAATAGCTAAGTCATTCACAGCTTATCATCTTACAGTATTGCTGTAATTGTGTATAATGTTCTCCTGGTTCCATTCATTTCACTTTACATCAGTTCATGTAAATCTTTCCAGGTTTTTTGAAAGCATCCTGCTCATCTTTTCTTACAGGACAATGGTATTCCATCACAATCATATACTGCAACTTACTCAGCTGTTCCCCAGTTGATGGACATCTCTTCAATTTCTAATTCTTTGCCACCAGGAAAGAGCTGCTATCAATATTTTTGTACATATAGACCCTTTACCTTTTTGTTTTTTTTCTTGCTTTTGGAATACAGACCTAGTAGTGGTGTTCTAAGTCAAAGGGTATGGTTTTATAGCCCTTTGGGCATAGTTCCAAATTGCTCTACAGAATGCTTGAATCAGCTCACAACTCTACCAAGAGTGCATTAATGTCTCAATTTCCTCCATCCCCTTTGTTATTTTTCTTTTCTGTCCTATTAGCCAATCTAATAGGTATGAAGTGGTACCTCGAAATTATTTTAATTTACATTTCTCCAGTCAATAGTAATTAAAAGCATTTTTTTTGGCTATAGATTTGATTACTTCATCTAAAAAGTGACTTCATATCTTTTGATCATTTATCAGTTTGGGAATGGCTCTTATTTTTATAATTTTGACTCAGTTCTCTATATGTTTGAGAAATAAGCCCCTTGTCAGAGAAACTTGCTTGAAAATTTTTTCACAGGTATGATTACTCACTCTCTTTCCCTCCATCGAGGTCTTGTCTTTTAGAGGTAGGACCAGAATATATGGAAGGGGGTGAATTGTACAGGAAGACCAGAAAAAATAGGAAGGACTCAGATAGCGAAGGCCTTGAGAAGTCAAACATGATTCCTTTTTGGCATGCAATGGGTGCCATGGTAGTTTATTGAGGTGGGTGGGTGGGGTTGCAGGGAGGGGCATTGGGGCTGAGTGGAAGATGTTCTAGAGTGGGAACAGGTGATCCCAGTTTACAAGAACAACTTTATAGAGCTAGAACATGGCAGCCATCAAGAAGGTACTCTTCAGATAGAGAAGGTAAGTAATTCCATTTCATGCACCTTGACCGTTACATGTGCACAATATGTGGAATTGATGTGCTAACTTAAAAACCTCAAGGAAGTGTGATTTCATGGGCATTGATATAACATATCCATATAGCCCTTTCATGTTTTTGTGAATGATTCAGCGGATGGTTCAATTGGCCCTTTCTGAACTTAGACTAAGACAATAAAGAGTCTATGCCTTGGCTTGCATTCAGAACTTGTCATCTTGGTAGGACCTGCTAGTGATTCAAGACTGAGTTCTTCTCCATACCACAGTGGATTAAATTTGGTGGGCTTAGCATAGAGCTTTGCACATAGTAAGTACTTAAGAGCTTTTTCATTGAAATGAATTATGAGCATGAGCAAAGTTAAGAATACTTATAAAAACCTAAGCATATGATATGCCATTTTAATGAGATCAGCCAGGGTAACTTTACTGAACAAGTAATTTTGAAAATCAGCACACAAGATTGCCTAGGATCAGAATACCTCCACTTCTACTATCTTCCACCTTGAATGAATTGCCTTTTGTTCTAGGAGAAAAGATTCAGGGTATAATCAAGAAAAAATAGCTGGTGGATGGTGAGCTACAAAAATCATGAGCATACCAGGGAGGGAAAACATGCCAGACAAACTAATTAGCTTTAACACTTTTTCTCTCTGTTGAATTGTATTATTAGTGAAAAGTGGAAAGGATATAGTGTTTGGACCTTGATAAAATATTTTGTACAGCGACACAAGATTTGACTTCCATTTTATTTTGATTTCCATAAAAATAGTGGCATGAAACCTTTTCAAAAAGCCTTAATAAAAGAAGGATAATAATACGCCAAGGAAAAAGGTGTCTGTTTAGGTATCACAGGGGTTGGTCTTTGACATTACTATGTTTGACAGTTTAATGAGCTGAATGAAGAAGTCTGTGGTATCTTTTATTTTCCTTTGGCAAAGATATTTTAAATTAGTTGATTTGTATCACTATCTAAAATACTATAGGATTGGTTTCTTTAAAACCTAAAAAATGTTTAAATATGTGTGTGTTTAAAAATACCTAATGCTCTGTGTACCAAGTAGAAATTTATCTGTGGCATATTACAACTAAGTATTCAAATAATTACAATTTTGACCATTTTTAAAGGCCAATAGTTTTAACTAAAACTAAGTGGCATTTAGCATGTGCTGCTGAAGGAAGAAATGACAGTCATTCCCCTATCAAAAAACTGACCTCTTAAACAGAAATGTTATATGGGCAATGGCTGCTCATGGCAACAATATCCATAGAGTTCTCGAGACTTGTTTTCCTAAATGCTATTTAGTTTCAAATTCAAGACCAAGTAAAGAAATGAAAGGTTCATTTGAAAAAAGTGATGAAAATGTGCCGCATAATTATATTTACAAACATTTCTGCAGAAATGCTCTCTAGGTGAAGATTTTTTTGTACACATATACAAAATTTAAACAGCAGCATACACATAATCACAGTGAAGATGGGAAATTTACCAATCTGTAGTGTAAATACAAAATGCAAAGCCCCCTTCAAAGAGGACAATGCTACACAGCAAGTGGTATTGGCAGCAGCTCCTGAAGTATATAGTATCTTGATGAAATATACTGAGGATGCTGGGTGTTTGAAATACCAGTGGTGGGAGATATAATTCAAAGGGCTGATACAGTGTATTTGTAAAATGTGAATTTAGACTTAGAGAGAATGATTTAAGACACAAATATTCAGAATCTAGGAGACACTGGTAAGTGGTAATTAACCCCAAGGGACAGAATGGATAGATCATTAGGTATATTTAGAATTTTATAGCAGAAAAGACCAGTGCTATTTTCTGCTCCATAGAGAAAGAACTATGCTGGATCACACTTGGAATTTAGTACATAGCTTGGGGGCATGTTGGTAATGACCAAAAAAGTTGGACCAACCATATGGAGAACATGAATATTTTAATGCCACAAGGATTCATAGTGGGATAACCTAAACCCATAGAGATGACAGCTCCTCCATACCTTACCGGATGACTGAATGAGTTGTGGTCAGAATGATTGGTTGGTGGCCAATTTTGGTGAATCTCTCTACTTTTAGTTCTCAGAAAACAGGTATGTCAGAAGAGCAAGGCTTGAAGGCTTTCATTGAAGGCAATGATCTGCCAGCACAGCCTATAAAACTTTGAGCTTTTCCACATTCCATGATGAGGCATCAGAGGACAACCAGTGGAAAAGGGAACTTGGACACTAGGTAAAGTATTTCAGTAGATTTGTGGTCTTAGCAAAGGTGTCATTTTTACCATCTCTGTAGATCTGGAACAATATTTAGATTATAAATGGAAGCAATATATATATTTTACCACATGAAAATACCTCAGTGATGTAGATATGACTTTTCTAATAGCCTTGGCTGTCCAGAGCCTAATGAAAACAAAGAAGGAAGCAAGGAACACCTGAACATCCAAAATTGATGTTATAATGACCACATGATAAAGCTCACAAGCTTTATTTCCTAAGAATAAACCCTGCTTCCCCTCAGAGCTTACTGATTCTCAGTTGACTCAAACTTTAACAAACTTTAACAAATTCTCAGTTGACTCAAACAGTTAACAAACTTTAACAAACTCTGGTTCTTTAGCCTAGGGGGTATTAAACAGTCTGAAGAAAGAGGATGCTAGAAGTTGGAAGTTATTCCAGTTAAGTAACAATTCAAAGTTTGATCAGAAGGAAGGAGAGAGAAAAGTTTTGAAAAGCAAACATCTCAAAGCTATTACTGTAGTGGGGCCATTTATCATCAGGAAAAAATGGCCTGGTACATCTCAACAGACCCTCAGGGTAACACTGTATTGCAGCAAATATACTTACTGTTGTAAATAATGATCATGAGACATCATGAAAAGGTTAAATTGTGTCCAGTGACTTCGGTTTTAAAAGAACATAACTCCAGCATTAACAGATTTTAGAAAGGTTTTAATCCAAAATTAAAAGGCCACGGTACTTAAAAGGGATAAATTTATGCTGGCTACATAAAGTATTACCATGTATTCATAGACCAATCAGGAAAGTTGTATTGTTTTATTTTTTAATATTTTTATGTATGTCTTTTGTTTTTTATATCATAAATAACATTTCTTTAAAGACAAAAAAGAAAAGGAAAAAATAAGCATAACTGAACAGTGTGGAAGTATATAGAAAAAAGTGAAACTATGTGCAATGTATATTGTGAATTGTCTCCTTCTGCAAAGGGATAAAGAAGTGTCTTCTCATATTCTTTTAAACCATGCTTGCTCTTCATAATTTTGTGACATTTGTTTTTGATGTGTGTGTGTGTTCTTTCTGTTTATATTTGTTATCATTATTGTGTGTATTCTTGGCTCTGCTTCCTTCACTCGGTATCAGTTCATGTAGATCTTTCCAGGTATCTCTATTTATCACATTCATCATTTCTCACAGCATAATAACTTCGTTATTCATCATTACATTCACATACTGTAATTTGTTTAATCATCCTCTAACCTATGGATGCTAATGTTGTTTCCAGTCTTTTCCTAGCACAAAAAGTGCTATTGTATGTATTTCAGTGTATATAGGACTGTTCTGATCAATGACCTTCTTGGCATATAAACCTAGTAGAGGAATCTCTGCATGAAAGGGTATGGACAGTTCAGTCACTTTATTTTCATAGTTCCAAATTATTTTCAAACATGGTTGAACTGGTGCAATGAATGCCCCAGTGTGCCTGTCTTCCCACAGTCTTTCCAGTGTTCATCATTCCTGTCTTTCGTCATCTTTACCAATTTGTAGGGTGTGAGGTGAAACCTCAAGGATGCTTTGATTTGTATTTACCTTATTATGAGTGATTGGGAGCATTCTTTTACATGGTTGTGAATAGTTTGCAATTCTTTTGAGAACTGCTTGTTCATATCCTTTTCTTATTAATGGGAGAATGGATTTTGGTTTTACACACATGTACATACACACAAATATATATGTGTATGTATATATATATACATATACACATAGGTAACACATTATATATGATTAATACCTATATATGTTCATACGTGTACGGGTGTATGTGTATGTATGTGCCAAATCCTTTATCAGAGATACTATAACAAGATTTTTCCCCACTTGACCACTTCCTTCCTTATTCTAGGAACATTGATTTTGTTTGTTCAGCAACTTTACAGTTTCTTCTGTCCAGTTATCTTTATTCTAGAATTGTCTCTGCCTTTCTTTAGATAAGAATACACCTCCTACTCATAGCTGTGAGAGGTGTACAGTCTGCTCTTCTCATCTTAAATAGCACAATCTTTAATGTTAAGGTCACATATCTGTTTAGAATGTATTGGGTGATAAGATTTAAGGCATTGATCTAAGTCTCATTTCTGCCAGACTGCTGAATATTTATCTTATATCCTGCAATTTTGCCAAAACTATTAATTATCTCAATTAATACCTTTGCTGAATCCCTGGGATTTTTGAATCATTTGAAAATAGGGATAGTTTCATGTCCTCTTATTTTTATTCCTTTAACTTCTTTTTCTTGTAATTTTTCTATTGCTAGAATTTCCAGAATATGAGAAGCCGTATCTTTTAAAAGTTACCCATGTAATCGCTTATTACTTGCCAATGTGGAAAGGTAATTATTGCTTTGTTTTCATTTTAAAGAAAGAGTTCCATTTCCCACTATCAGACTTCTTCCAGGTACTTAGTACTTCAGGTACTTAGAAGCTTGTGGCCAACTTGCTTCCTATGTTCTAAAGCAGGGGAGTGGTGGGAGGGGGGAAGATGTTGAAGGGTTCCATCACTCAATCTGTGACTGAGCATGTCTCAAGGTGGTGGTGGTGCCTGTCCTGTCAATATATCTCCTAAAACATGACACCCAGTTCTGAGCATGCTCCAGATGTGGTCTGACCAGGGAGGAATAGAGTGAAGCTTTCACCTCCCTCAGTCAGGACCCTATGGCCTCTTGTAGCCCAGCATTCCTCATTACAGTCCTGTGATGTGGATGCAGAAACTCAAGTGATGATGAAGCAGGTCCAGAGAAGTTGACCTATACCTCTTTTGGCTCTTGGATCACTCACTTTCCACTACTACCAACAACTCTTTTTTTCCAAAGATTGCAAACAGCCTTTCTTTCTCCTCTCTGTGTCCTTAAGCGCTCCTCTTCTGCTGTGTCCTCTTGAGGACAGTATGAGGAAGGATTTAAAGTGCAAAGACTCATTTACTATGGAGTGTAGAGATCATAGGGTCCTAGAGTTAGAGGTGGAAAGGACCTTAGAAGTCATCTAATACAACCCCTTCTCCTACAGTTAAGGAAACCAAGCTTAAGTTACAGACTCAGTTAAAGTGGTGCAATGGATTTGGAATCAGAAAAACTTGAATTCAAATCTCACCTCAGAAACTTACTAACTGTTTTAATTCTGGGCATGTCACTTAAAAAAACCCAACCAATCAATCATTAGCAACCCACTAACTGACTGTAGTGCCAACGTATAATCACAGCACCTACAGTGGCAAAATTCTGAATCATGAAATACAACAAACTCTCAACGTGGAAGACAGAACCAAAACATTTATTCAGACACCAGAAAGCCAAATACATCATAGCAACAAAGAAATCTATACATAATAACATTGCAAGGGGCAACACCATCCCCAAGCCTTCCCTCTGTTAGGCTTCCCACAAAGCAACTCCATTAAACAGATCACAAACAAGCTCTCCCCCTCATTCTAGCCAGTTGCCTTTCCCAGCTCTGACCAAATTTCCTCTCAGCTCCGTTCCAGCTTTCTGTTCCACCCTTCCTGCTCCTTCCCTTCCCGTTCCATGTGAATTAGACTCATGCGACTCAGGCTTCCACATGACTTAAGCAGATCACATAGGTCTATTAATGAATGGGAAAGATCTTCCCATTAAGAAGCAAAATTACATTAGCAATAAGCAAAAATGCATTATCAACACACTGACCGACCAAACAAGTGAGCAAGGAAACACCCTCTGTGTGCTTCAGTTTCCCTATCTATAAAATGAGTATATAATAGCATCCATCTCCCAGACTGCTGTGAAATTCAAGTGGCATAATAATTTGTAAAGCACTTTGCAAATGTGAGAGCACTATATAAATGTTAGCTTTTATCATTAGCTATTGCCCCCAGGTCATACAGGCAGTAAATGACAGTTGAGATTCTAGGAAGGACAGGGACAATCCGAAAGTTGGGTGATTTTCTGTTTTTAAGGAGCATTGGGGTATGGATCAAGAGGCATAGATCCTATTATTGGACCACTCAGAGACTCTGGATTAGTCATTAGATTGTCTCTAAGATTTCTTCGAGCCCTAATAGTTCATGCTTCCACAATTCTCTATCTTTAGTGTGGCAGCTTCAGCACTTAAAGAGATGGATTTTGACCCTTGGGTCCTGCTGTCTCTGCAGTTTGTGCCTTGACACCTGGTGTCTGGTATTATGCAGGATGGCCATGCAGTCTTAAGCAAAGGGGTATAACATGGACGAAAATGTGTCAGTTGCACAAGTGCTTTATTTTTTTTTTATTCACAAGACAGGTAAAATAGAGTAGAATGAAAACTTATTTCAGAGTAAAATGATAATGTCTGTCATTTATATTTAAACTGCATTTACACAGATTAGAGAAAGAAAATATTTATTATCAATATAATTCCTTGTCAGTTGATGATGCCTCATCCATCTAGGTTTAAGCCAGCTAGACTGTACTATTCAAAAGAGAGAGAGAGCTATGCATATTTTCCTCTTATTATAAAAATTAATCTTGATATTAAACAAATTGAACTTATGCTACATTAGTTAGTAAATAATTCTTTTAGATCAATGTATAAAATAAAACAAAGACTCTTAAGAGTTGAAAGATCAAGATTTTTAAGGCGCCTCAGAGACTGTAAACCTGGCTTCTATCTACCTTTCCAGGCTTATTATTGATGAATAATGTGTGAAATTCCCTTCATGCTTTCTAGCGTCCAGGGGTCTAGCTTACTTATTGTTTCCATATGACTTTCCCTTTTGTATCTCTGGGCCTTTCCTCCTATGGCCAGAGTGGGCTCACTTCTTAAAATCCCTAGTTTCATTCAAAGCTTAGCTCAAACCCAATTTCCTATTTGATACCTCTCCTGATGTCTCCAGGCACTTTACCTGGCATTAATTTTGTAAATATAATACAATATGATATGATATGGTATGATATAATATGATGTACATATGATATATTATGATATAATATACAATTGCATGTATTATATAATAAATAAAATTATATATTAAATATAAATTTATATATTTCTACATAGTAGGTATAGAAATACACAAATATATATTATATGATTACAAATTATGTACCACATATAACTTATGTAGGATGTATAACACCGTATAATTTATACATAAATATATAACACAATATAAATATATATTTTTTATATTTGCATATAATTTGCATATAATATGTGCACATATTGTCTCCTTTGAGAAACTCCAAACCTCCTGAGTACTATGACTGTTTGATTTTTGCCTTTATCTACAAATGCCTAGCAATGGGGCTGGCATCTAGTACATGTTTAAAGACTGCTTCTGTTTGATTGGCAGCTGATCTAGTTGAAATTCCTCTTCATATAGATGAGTAACTTGTAGACCAGCAAGGTTAAAAAGCTTACTCAAAGTTAGACGAAGAGTATATAAGTAAGCCAGTACCTCAAGGCATTCTGTGGAGTTTGCTTTCTCTGATTCTAAGTATGGTACCACATAGTCTTGATCAAGTTATGAGAGAAGTGATTGTGTTTCTAAATATTAAAAACTAAATTAGAATTGAGGTTTTTTTCTCTTTTTATTTCCTCACTCAGGGACCAGTCCGTATAGGTCAGTCAATCCCTGAAGGATCTAGGTGATGATGAGATTGACCTAATTTTTCTCCACCCAGCTATTTACATCTGGTTAAAGTGTAAATTGAATTGAATCTAGGTAAATTCCAGCCCTAGGTTCATACCCAGGAATCCCACCCCTTGAACACTAGACTGTTCTTAGTGTGTTCTATATTTTGTGGATCTAATCTCTTCCACTGATCAACCTGTTTCTTAACCAGTCAGTGCCAAATAATTTTGTTGATTACTGTGCTGTAGTATAATTTGAGATCTGAAACTATATACCCCCTACTTTCCATTTAAAAAATTATTTCCATTGGAATGCTTGACCTTTGTGTTCTTCCAGATGAATTTTGTTATCATATTTTTCTAGCTCTATAAAGTAAGTCTTTGGCATTTTTTGTTGGTAAGGCATTAAATAAGTAAATTAATTTATCTTAATTTATCATATTATCTTTTTATTTTTATTATAGCGTCTTGGTCTAACTGCAAGCAATGGCTATTTCTCCACTTTTTTTTGTTTTGTTTTTAGCTTTGTCTTTACGTAAATGTTTTATAATTGTATTCCTATTGTTCCAGTACTTGTCCTGGCAGGTAGATTCCCAAGTATTTTAAACCGTCTGCGGTTCTTTTAAATGGAATTTCTCTTTCTACTGAACTTTTCTTGATAGCAAACAGCGATGCGATGATTTATGTGGGTTTGTTTTATATCCTGCAGCTTTGCGGTTATTGTTTTAGTTTATTTTTAGTTGACTCTAACGTTCTCTAAGTAAACCATTTTATCATCTACAACAAGTGATAACTTTGTTCTTATTTTGCCTATGCTTATTTCCTCAATTTCTCTCATTTGTCTTACAGCTGGCATTTTAGTACTATATCAAATAGTAATTTGATAATGGTTTTACCTTTGATCATTTTTACCTATTACATGTAATGCCGACTCTTGGTTTAGATAGATACTACTTTTTATATTAAGGAAAGATTTAGTTATCTCTATGCTTTCCAGTGTTTTATTTTTAAAAGTAGGAATGAATTTCCTATCTTGAAAAAAGCTTTTTTATGCATCTATTGGTATCATATAATTTTTGTTCTCATTATTAATATGTTCTCTTATGTTGATAATTTCCCTAAGGTTCACCCAATGCTGCATTCCTGGCATAAATCCAGCAATGATCATAGCGTTTAATCTTTGTCATATGTAGCTGTAGTCTCCTTGCTAATATTTTATCTAAAATTTTTACATCATTATGCATTACCGATTTTGGTCTGCAGTTTTCATTCTCGGTTTTGACTCTGATTCAGATTTCAGGCTTGCATTTTTATCACAGAAAAAAAATTAGTAGGATTCCTTTTCCTAGTTTTTCAAAGAGCTTAAGTATTAGAATTAATTTTTCTTTAAATATTTAATAAAATTCAATTGTAAATCTGTCTGATCCCAGATTTTTAAAGTTTACTCAATTACTTTTTCTAAGATGGAGCTATTTAAGTCACTTGTTTCCTGTTCTGTTAATTTTGACATTTCATATTTTTATAAATATCCATTTTATTTAGTTTATTATATAATAACTTTGTCATAATAAACAAATGACTTTTCTAGTAATTTTATTTCTTCATTTATTGTGAATTCAACTTTTTCTTTTTTTGATGCTGATAATTTGGCTTTCCTCTTTTAAAAATCAAATTAGCTGTTTATTTTTTTGTTTTCTTAAAATAAACTCCTAGTATTATTAATTAATTCAGTATTTGCTTGCAATTTTGCTGATCTCTCTTTTTTTACTTTCAGAATTTTTATTTTGGTGTTTAATTGGGTTATTATTTTAATTTTTTATTTGTTACATGTTCAATTTGTTAATGTTTTTTTTCCCTTATCAGTGCAGGTACTCAGAGAATACAAGTTTTACTCTAAGGAATACTTGTATTCCATCCCACAAATTTTTGGTGTTGTCTCATTGTTGTCATTACCTTTAATGAAATGATTAGTTTTTTTCTATGATTTGTTTTTGCTCACACATCCTTTAGGATTATATTATTTTAGTCTCCAGTTAATTTTGAATGTTTCCTAAGTAACTATTGAATACAATTTTCATTGCATTATGATCCATGAAAAGTGTTTACTATTCCTCCTTTTTTGCATTTGTTGATGAGGTTTTTATATCCTCGTAAATGGCCAGTTTTCAGAAAGATACCATATAGACCTGAGAAATATGTGTATTTTTTCTATCAATTATCACCAGAAATCTGTCATATAGAACTTTTCTAAAAATCTTTGTCCTTAACTTCTTTCTCATTTATTTTTTGGTTAAATTTGTCTCTGTCCAAACCGGGGGACGGGGAGTACAATGAGGTCCCCTAGCAGTATGGCTTTATTGTCCACTTCTCCCTGTAACTCATTTAACTTTTCCTTGAATTATTTAGATGTCATACCATTTGATGAATATATTTTCTTGAATTTCCAGATTAGGATTCATTCTGGTGTGGTAGGTTTTCTAGATCCCCATGGAGTAATTATTGGGGAGAACATAAGTAATATGAAGTAATTGTCTATGATACCTTTCAGCAAAATGTAGTTTAACACAGTTAATTGTGTATCTCCCTTTTCCCACATCTTACACTTTTCCTTCTTTTTGTTTCTTGCCCCTGCTTTATAAAGAGGAAAAGGATGATTGAGAAAAGAACATGTTCAGTGCCCTTGCTCTAGTTTTGATGGAATTTGCATCTTCTCCTCTTCCCCCCTTCTCTTTTCATTCCACAGATCCCAACAGCAGATTCTTAGCCTTTCAGACACTTCTTCCCTAGATACTGTCTGTTGGTGAGAGTTAGTTTTGCTTAGGAGTAATTCCTCCATTAGGTTACCTTCTCACGTACTCCACTCTCTCCCACCTCCTTTTACCTCCTTTCAAGCGAAATATATTTCTGTACCCAACTGTGTGTGTGTGTTCTTCCCTCCTTTGAACAGTTCAGATGAAAGAATATGTTTTGGAGTTATTGTCTTTGTCTGGGTTCATGTACTAATCATCCTGATCGATCGATACAATAACTGCTCTCCTCCCCTCTCTTCCCCTCCCCTCTTCTTCCTTCTTCTCCCCTCCCTTCCTCTTCCCTTCCCTCACCTCCTCTCTCCTCTCCTCTCCTCTCATTTCTTCTCCTCTGTTCTCCTTTCCTTCCCCTTTCTCTTTCTTCCTTTCCCTTTCTCCCTTTCCTTGTTTCTTTAAAATTTGTGGCACTTAAAAAAAAGAAATAAAAAATGCATCTTAAATTTAATAAATTTTTTGTAAATTTGGGTTTTTTCTGCATTGAAATTTGGTAGTGCAATATCACGTCATGTAACTGTATAAAATCATATTGTAAACAAATCGTTACATGTACATATTTCTGTCGAGTCATACTGGACTTCCTGATTATGTGAGACATGCTTGCCTGCCAAGACTAGCTTGTTAAGACCTTTTGGTGGACTTGACTGTTGATAATTATTACTTGCAATTTGTGTGTTTATTTGGAAAATAATGTAATCACTATGACTTTAATTCAGTTACACAACAGATGAAACATGTACAAATGGTTTTTCCTAGTTTCCTTATCTTTTCTTTCCTTATGCTTCCACTGCCCTCTTCTTTTTTTCTTCTTATTTTTTCTTTTATTCTTATTATTTTTTTATGTTCTACAATCACTTCCTTAAAGTTAAGATTTTATCCCCCCACCCCTTCCTTCCACTACCCCCCTCCCTCCCCATGACAGGATACAATTCTGTATAGGATCTACATATACTTTCCTATTGAGTACGTTTTCACTATAGTCATGCTATGTAGCTGCACTAAAATAAATGGAAGAAATCATATAACAAATTAAAACATAATACACTACCCCCCCCACAAATATGATCTGCTATATTCTGTGAATGACTTCCATATTTCTTTCTCTGAGTGTGAAAGGCATTTTGCCTTAGAAAACCACCATTGGGGATTTTTTTTTTTAGTAAGTTCTTGCATTATTATGAAGTTCCAGGTCTACCAGAAAAAACTCTCGCACACTGTGGTCGTTGCTGTGCACAAAGTTCTCCTGGTTCTGCTCCTTTTGCTCAACATCAGATCATATAAGTCCTTTCAGGCCTCCCTGAAGTCTTCTTGTTCATCATTTCTTATGGTGCAGTAGTACTCCATTACATTCATATACCATAATTTATTTAGCCATTCCCCAGTTGATGGGCATCCCCTTGACTTCCAGTTTTTGGCAACCACAAAGAGTGCTGCTATAAATATTTTTGTACATGTGGGACTCTTTCCCATTTTTATGATCTCTTGGGGGTACAGTCCTGGTAGTGATATTGCTGGGTGCCCTCTTCTTTTTACTCAATGCCCCCCAATTGCGCCCTGGGCTATTACCACCCCCCTGGATCATTTCAGTGCCCCCAAGGGGTGGTATTGCCCACTTTGGTAACCTATATCTGGACTCTCAGTGTTCATTCTGTTGCAGGATTCAGACTGGGTCAGGGGCTGGTCTGAGGCCCCTCTCTTCCTGGTGTCAGAGTCACACAAATTCTGCTTGTTTTTGTTCTCATTTCTTGCTTAATACACATTCTAGGGCCTGGAATGGCTCTTTGTTTCAGACTTCCACTCCTAGGCACACATCCTCTACTCAGGGTCTGTGACTCACATTTGGGGTATGAGTGACAGAGCTGTTGCTTGGTACCTATTCCTGCTCCTTTCAAAGCCTCAGATCCCTCTCTGCGAGATCTGGGCTATATAGCATACAGCCACTGGCCCTTGTTTAGTTCCCAAGTGGAAAGGCCTTCATGGCATGCTCCTGACTAGACCTAGTCAGTAATATCCACTGACCTTTCTTTTATGCTTGGACTAGAAAAATGTCTCTGATTTTTTTTCTTGAATTTCCAGATTAGGATTCATTCTGGTGTGGTAGGTTTTCTAGATCCCCATGGAGTAATTACTGGGGAGAACTGAGCTGTACTGCTTCTTGTTCTGCCATGTTGGCTGATGTCCTCCAAAGCTTTTCTTTTTAAATCTCAAAAGACACTTAAAAGATTATGGGGAGCAGTGTTAGGAAAATTTTTAGAGGGTTTTGTGGTACAGGCTTTTAGCTACTTGGAGTTTTGTACCCTTTGATTTTCATGGTTGATATTATAGCAATTTCTAGAATAGTTTCTGCAATAATAAATTTAAGCCGCACTATTTACCTTTGCCTTGTTATTGACCATAACATCAGCATCTTGAGTACAGAGCCTGCCTATGAACTGCTTTGTTCCCATAGTGTCAAGCACAATGCTTTGCACTTAGTAGGAGCTTATGGAATATTTGTTTAGTTGTTAAAAATTGGTTTTCATTCTCTTCTCCAAAAAAGTGTTATTTTATCCACAATTCAATTAAGTTTCAGTTCAAACATTCTGAGTCATGTAAGGATACTCTCCAACCACCTATGATTTTGGAGGGCAAGGGTTTTCTCACAGAGGCACAAAGAAATTCGGGGTCAGGTTGCAAGATATGGTATTTTCTTTAAACATGTTTGTGTTACCTACCTGATTTCCTTGCCTGGTTGTTGGCTCTGCTCTCTGCTATCTCTATGGAAACCATATAAAGTGATGAGTACACTGCTTATAGGCTATTACTTTTCATTAAAATTGAACTTCTGTTCTCCTTAATAGTTTTTTATCAGCATGTCCATTGCCATCAACCCTCATTGCCACTTACTATAGAAATAACCTCCTAACAGATCTTTTCTCTTCATTTATTCTCTTTTTCTTCCTCTTTCTTTTTATTACTGCAACTCATCTTCTTTGTTTTCATGACTAATTTTATACCTCTTCTACTCAAAAATCTTCAGTGGCTCCCTATTACTTATTGTATAAAGTTCAGGTTCCTTAGCCTGGCATTTAAGACTCCACAATCTACTCTCTTCCATTCATTTTATACTTCAGCCAAACCAGTCTACTTCTTGATTCTCCCTTCCCACCACCATCAAATAACCTACATTTTTCTACTTTCCTTGTTTGTGCTATAATGATCAATGGACTTCTTGGACCTCAAACTGTCCCTTGTTTTCATCTTTCAAATGCATTTCACATGTAGAACTGTGTATTTCTCTCTTTTGGTATGTTTTCACTCCTAATAGAATATAAAATCTTTGAGGAAAGGAACCTTATTTTAGCTCAACTCTCTCTGTGCACCTATCAGTGCTCTGTGTACAGTAGATACTTAATGAATGTTGATTGATATGAATGAAGGATTATTGATTGATGTCCATATGTATATGTATGTGTGTGCATGAATATATGTAAGATCATCATGTTTGTCCTTTGTTGCCGAAGAAGACCATGCTATCAGAGAAATGATGACATGACTTGCACTTGACTTTGTTTTGAGTGAAGGAGGGCTGTGCAGGTCACCAGCCTCACTTCTCCTCCAGAGCCATCTGAATCCAGTGACCTGATATTGGAGGTTGCCTCACCCTAGTTGAGTACCTTGGCCTAAAGGTCCCAAGGTCTCCCAGTGCATCCTGGGCCATCTCTCCACTCATATGTAAGAAGTAGTGTGGCTAAAGGATAGAACACTGGGCACAGAGTCAAGAAGGGGGAAGTTCAAATCCTGCCTCAGACATTTACTAGTTATATCACTCTGGACAAACTACTTAATGTCCCTGTGTCTCAGTATCTTCTGTAAAATGAGCATCAGAAGTAATTACCCCATAGGATTATTGTTATCATAAAATGAGATAATACATGTACTTTATCAACATTTAAGTGCCATACACATGTGAGCTATCAGTATTATCATTTCACAGAAAGAGGATTCATATTTAAGAGGCATCACTGTATGGTGGGGAAGTGTACTGGATTTAGTGTTCAGGAATTAGATTCAAATGCCTACTTTAAATTCTTAATAGCTCTGTGACCCTGGAAAATCTAGTTCATTTCTTGGAGCCTGATTTTTCTCATCTCCAGAGTAAGGAGGAGTTGAATGGTTGTTGACCTCTGAGATCCTATCAAGCTCGAAATCTATGATCCTGTGACTTCTCTGAGCCTCAGTTTCCTTGCTTCTATGGGGATACTAATTGTACCATCTCCCTCCCTATGTCATTGTGAGGAAAGCGCAGACCTGAAAGTGCTCTCTGAACATGAGCTATTTTTGTATCCGTTTTGAGGTAGGAGCTTGATTTATGGACTTAGTTAACCTGATCATGAAAAGTCAATTCTATGGATAATATGGAATATATCAAAATTGATCTAAATTTCAAATTATATCAAATCTAAGACTCTTCTGAAAATCCAAGCAAATAGAGTCTGTGATCCCCTCCCACTCCATGGCTGTTCTCCAGGTATATGTGATCTTTGAGTTCCCTGTAGGGTGAGCTTGCCTGCTAATTAGGGACAGTAGATCTGCTCTCACCACACAGAGTGGGCAGATACTGAATGTGCCTAGAGTGGCTGAGACTGTCAAGTATTAAAGTGTGAGGATAGCTAGGGAAGAGTGGTATAGTGGGAGGAGAATCACTTAGGTGCCTAATCAGTGTTTATTTCCCTTTCTGTGAAATGTGGGTGTTGGACTAGGGGATCTCTAAGGTCCCTTCTAGTCCTAAATTTATGATCATCTATGATTGAATGAAATAGAGGAAAAGCCCAGGAGGCAAAGTGTCAGATTAAAGACAGTTTATTTCCTGAGGGATGACTGAAAAAGAGTTGGGAGGTTGATAGAGATGGGTGGGAAAAGTCTTCTTAGATGTGTGGAAGAAAAAGGATGGGGTGCAGATATGGAAGTGCCAAGTAGTTCAGTGAGTGTGGGATGAGTAGATGCCAAAAAATAGGAACTTCTGATGGGAACCTATTGGTTACATTAATCTCACTGTGGGAACCTGGACCAGCATCAATTTTATATTCTGAGTCAGAAAACAATTTTCAGAGAACATCTGTGATATATTTACTGCAATTCAATTAGAAACATATTAAATACCTACTAAGTGCCAGAATACAAAGATTAATCCAGTAAGATCCTGCTTTCAAGGAAGTTATAATCTTATGGGGAAATGGATAAGAATTTCAAAAACATGGTACAGTAAAGTGTTGAATTTAAAGTCAGAGGACATGGCTTAAAATCCTGGCTTTGCTACTGCATGACCGTGGCAAATCACTTAACCTCTATGAGCCTCAGTTTCCTTATCTGTAAAAGGAACAATTTGGACAAAAGGACTTATCAAGTTCCATATGACTCTAAATCTATGATCTATGAACCGGATAGAAGGCAGAAGTGGTTTTAATAAGTGACAATATCTCTGGGATTCAGTTTTCCCATTTGTAAAATGACTAGGTTTCTAAGACCCTTCTGGCTTTAATCCCCACAAGTGCCAAAAAGAGGTGTAGGCAAAATGCTTTGAGAATTTTAGGAAAGAAAGATCATTTTACCACAGCCAGATCAAGAAACACACACACATACATGCATACACACACACAGACACACACACACACACACACACCAGGAAATGGCTTTTAGGTAAAAACTGGGTGTTGAACAGAAAGGTCATATAGGTCTCCTGATTGTACATTAAGCTGGAAACACTTTGTATTGAGATTAAGTTTGGATAAATGCATATAATAATGAATGCATTAATAGAAAAACTTATTCAGTTCAGAGAAGAGTGCCCAAAATCAGCTTCCAAATCCAAGCCTGCCTTTTCCCAGCTTTAGGTACATCTGTAACTGATCAGATAAATGATACTGACTGTGGTTAGCTTCTTCTGGGCCAAAAAAAAAAATAGATTTCTATCTGTATTTATCCTCTATATTCTGGCAGCTATATGTTAATGTTGTTGGGAAAGTGTATTGTCATTTATTAGCCTACAGGGAACAATGTATTCATGGATGACATGGTGTTCATTACATCAAAACCTGGAAATTAGTAAGGTCTTTTCAGAGAGGCCCCTCCAAAGAGACTGACTCCAATAGTCTACACTGGAAAAACAAAATGGATGAAGAATGCACATTGCCCATATTGATAGGGAGTATCAAGACCCTAGTTTGGCTCAGTGCATGGCTATTGGGGTTGCTCATTCAAAGCCTGCTGATGTTGCATCCACTAGTGCAAAGGGCAGACACTTGACACTTGTTATTTTGCATTCTTTTAATAAACTTCATGTCACTCCTAAGTCTCTCCTGTCCTCTGTGATTGGTCTTTTGGGTTAATACAATTATTTGTGCTCTATGGTATCTCGGAGGAATCAGAATTTTAGTTGACCTAAAGGGCAACAGAGAGATGCATAGTGGCTGTAAGCAGGCTGGGGCATATTAGCAGGTGATTGGATAGCATAGGTTCTGGAGCTACTGTCCCAACCCCTACTTGCACTGGCAGGATGGGTGTCTGGAGGCTTGCTATTGCATCTATCCCAACACTTCTAGGGGTTAGGCCTAGTGTCTTTCTAATGCTCTTAGCTCATAAGCCCCCATTAGTATGCTTGTACCCTCGATTATCAGTTGATGTTCTTTAATCATGCAAACTTAATTAGCTTTTAGAATTGGATATTTATCATGGTGGTATAGTTGGTATACAACATCCTGCCTACTTCCTGAAAAGATCTGTGACACATTCTTTCAAAAGTGTATAAACAATGCAAAGGAAAGCAATCAGATTTAGAGAAAGCATGTGGCAAAGGAATGAACTATGGCTCTTGGAAGTACTTTCTCTAGAGTCTTCAAGATGTTCCGTTTAGGTATAGTGTAGATTTTCTGCTGGGATTCTTGGAGAACCTTGAATCTTCATTTGCTCATCACATCCAATTTGCCTCAGACTCCTGCTTCAGATGCTGCTGTCCCAGGCACATTGCTAGGATATTTGTGAAAATGTCCAAATCCTTACATCCTACAAAAATTATGCATCTCTACCTGGCCAAAGAGCTCTCTTCTCCTTTTCACAAAGTAATTCCTTCTCAGGAGATTGACTTAGAAGCATCTAACCTAAGTTACCAGCTGCTTAAAACTGAAATTCCAAACTAGCTTTGTTTTGTACAAGTCCCAGTCTATCATTAAGTCTGTTAATCAATCCTATCACTCCTAGTGAAAAATAACAAAAATAAAAAAGTTAAGCATCTAAACAGAATTTTAGAAAAATTAGATTATGTTGAACTTCTTGTGAACAGAAAGGAGTATTCGTATATCTCAGCTGTGCATATCACCTTCCAAAAAATGATCATGTCTTTAGAACAAAAGTAAAAGAAACTCAACAACTCCAAATATTGTATACATCTTTTACTTTCCACAATTCAAAATAATGTTATAAAAAAAGTCACTAAAAAGTCAAAATCAATTGGAAAATAAATAACAATCTTAAAGAATTTATAGATCAAGCAGATCATAGAAATGATAATTTTATTAAAGAAAATGAGGCAACATATAAAAATCTTAGAGATGCATAGAAAGCAGTCCTTAGGAGAAAATTTATCTCTCTAAACACTTTCATCTACAAAAATGGGGAAAACCCCCAAAAGATCAATAAATTGAGAATGCAACTCAAAATACTAAAAAAGCAATAAATTATGAGCCCCAATTAAACATCAAAGTAGAAATTCTGAAAATCAAAGCAGAAACTAACAAATCTGAATGGACTTGTATTTTCAATTGCTTCATACCACTTCCTACCACTTCAATCTCATCTGACAAAGGTATCAGGGTCTTGCCAATTACTTTAAGTAGGAGTGGCGTGGTTGTCTAGGATACTCCCCTCTCCCACTCCATTTATACTCCTATGAAAGTATGTGCATAAAATACAACACAAAAAATAAAGAGGTGACCTACTCATGTATCGAAAATAAGGAATAATCAGTTAACGATGGTTGGTTGGTTGTTGTCCTTCGTCTTTGAAGAGGACCAAAATGACATCATCATGACAAAGTGAGATTTCAGTATGTCCAACTGTGGTTGATCAGACCAACATGAGCTTGGAATGCTCTATCACAGGTTGGGCATGGATAGTCCATGTGAATATTTGGGGTGGATATCCCAGATTTGTGCATCCTGCATTTACTTTGTGCTGTCTCAATTCTGCTTTGCTCAAAGAGCACAGCACCCTTTCTGATGTGGGAACACCATGCTGAGAGGTCCTGTGTCAGTGTCTCCCAGGTTGCACAGTCCAATCTAAAGTTCTTGAGAGAGACCTTGAGTGTGTGCTTGTATTGTTTCTTCTAGCCACCATGTGAACACCTGTGAGTTCTCCACAAAATAGTCTTTTTTGAATACTTGGTTTGAATACTTGGCAGTTCGACTCGAGCAAGGACTTCAGTGTCTGGTACTTTATCTTACTGGGTGATCCTCAAAATCTTTTTAAGACAGTTCAAATGGAAACGATTCAGTTTCCTGGCATGGCTTTGGTAGACTGTCTATATTTCACAAGCATATAACAATGAGGTCAGCACAACAGCTCTGTAGACCTTCAGTTTGGTAGTCACTTTAATACCTCTTTTCTCCCAAACTTTTCTTCAGAACCTCCCAAACACCTCACCTCTGGCAATGCGTGTATCAACCTCATTGTCAATGTGTACATCCCTGGAAAGTACACTAATAAGGTAAATGAACTTACCTACAGCATTCAGAACTTCTCTATTTGTTGTAATTGATGGTTCCATATATGAATAGTGGGGTGGTGGCTGATGGAGTACCTGTGTTTTTTTGGTGTTAATTGTTAGGCCAAAATTAGCACAGGCAGCAGAAAATTGATCTATACTTTGTTGCATCTCAGCTTCAGAGACTGCATTGAGTGCACAATCATCTGCAAACAAAAAGTCATTCACCAGCACTCCCTTCAGTTTGGTCTTGGCCTGTAGCCTTTTCAAATTGAAGAACTTGCCATCAGTATGGTAGTTGACCTTGATGCCATGTTCATCCTCATTAAAAGCATTTGTCAACATGGCTGAAAACATCATGCTAAAAAGCATGGGAGCAAGCACACAGTCCTGTTTCACTGTGTTAGTGACTGGGAAGGCATGAGAGCTTTGTCCATTATCCAGAATCTGGGCAAACATGCCATCATGAAATTGACATACAATATTGGTGAACTTCCCTGGGCAACCAAATTTTGACATAATTTTCCATAAACCCTCATGACTAACTATGTCATAGGCCTTGGTCAGATCTACAAATGTTGTGTAGAGACCTCTGTTCTGCTCCTGGCATTTCTCTTGGAGTTGTCGGGCAGCAAACACCACATTGACTGTTTCTCGGCCCTTTCTGAAGCCACACTGGCTCTCAGGTATATGACCATCTTCCAAGTGAAGGATCAGTCTATTAAGGAGGACTCTAGCAAGAATTTTGCCAGCAATGGCTAAGAGAAAGATCCCACTGTGATTGTCACCGGACAATCTATTCCCTTTACCCTTATAGAGATGGACAATGGAGGCATCCTTGAACTCCTGGGGGATGACCTCCTCTTGCCATATAACCTGGAAAATTTTAGTCAGCTTTCATATGAGCAATAGTCCCCCCATCTTGTAAATCTCAACTGGAATAGAATCAGCACCAGGTGCTTTGCCACATGAAAGGAGCCTAATGGCCCTCAAAATCTCTTCTTCAGTTGGAAGTTTAGCTAAGGAGGGATTGACTTCAACCTGAGGTCAATGGTCAATGGCCTCAGCATTGATTGATGATGGTCCGTTGAGAACACTATGAAAGTGTTCAGCCCATCTTTCTAGGATCATGTCCTTATTCCTAATCAATGTGGCTCCATCAGCCCTGAGTAGTTGTGATGCACCATAGATTTTTGATCCATAAATAGCTTTCAGGGAATCATAAAAGTGCTTTGGATTGTTCCTATCAGCATAAAACTGAATTTCATCTGCCTTCTTACTGAGCCAGGTGTCCTGCATCTCTCTAAGCTTTGCTTGTACTTTACTGTTGATAGAATTAAATGCTGCCTTCTTAGAGATGAATGAACTATCCTGCTGGTAATTCCTGTGGAGTTCTCGTTTTTCGTTTAGCAGCTTCTGAATTTCCCCATCGTTTTCATCAAACCAGTCTTGGTGTTTGCGAGTGTTCTGACTTAGATGAGCAAATGCAGTGCTGTACACCAAATCTCTGAAAACTGCCCACTCCTTTTCTGCTCCACTGTTGCCAACTGTATGTTGGCTCACCTTTCCCTCCAAGTCAGTAGCAAACTGTTCACTCTCAGAGGAGAGCTCTAATTTGGCGACATTAATTCTTCTGGTAGTCATTTTGCCTTGGGGTTGGCACTTTTGATAAATGAGAATATTTAACTTGGAAAGGATAAGTCTATGATCAATCCAGTACTCTGTACCACACATTGCCTTTGTCACTCTCACATCTTGTCTATCTCTTCTCCTTACAATCACGTAATCTATTAGATGCCAGTGTTTGCTATGAGGCATCCATGAAGTTTTACTGCGTTTAGGTAAACAGAAAATTGTGTTGGTGATGAGAAGGTCATGTGATGCACAAGTCTTCAGCAGTAAATGACCTTTGCTGTTGCTGTTCCCAACTCCATTCCTCCCTCTCAAGTCTGATAGTCTGAGCCTACTCTAGCATTAAAATCTTCCAGAATTATAAGCTTGTCCTCTTTTGACACATTGATGATAAAGTCTCTAGGTCTTCATAAAATTTTTTTTGGACCTCATCAGGGTTTGTCATGGTGGGAGCCTAAGTACTGATGATGGTGGCATGGCATTTTCCTGCGAGTGGCAATCGCATTATCATGAGCCTGTCATTCACTCCTTTTGGCAGGCATACCAGCTTGCTGATTAGATTAGTTTCTATTGCAAAACCCACACCAGCTTCATTGCACTCCCCTTCCCTGCACCCACTACAGAAAATGATGTATCCATCTCCAACTTCAGTATGCTGGCCTTCATTTGCCAACCTTATTTCATTCAGGGCTGCTATTTGGATGTGATACCTATTGAGTTCTTTTGCGACAAGAGCAGTTCTTTCAGGTCTACTGGATTTTGTGTTGTTTATTAGTGTGAGCATATATCATGTGCTGATGGTGAGTGAAACCATCTTTGCAGATTTTTTTGTACATTTTTTTTTGTGTTTTGAACACATAGTGTGATTCCCCTTCTGCCGCAGTAATCAGGTCAGGGATGGGGAAGCAAACAATGTTTAGGGCACCTTTTCTAGCTCTCTTCCTCACACCAGGAGGTGAGTAGTGTGATCCTTACAAGGCTTCTCAGACACCCAGGGGGCTGCCGAGTCCCATTGCTGCTTCCAGTGAGAAACAACCCTATGGCCTGGGCCACCTGTGTGCAGTGTTGTGACTATAGCTCCCAGTATATCCGCACCTGCTGCTTCATCACTTGCCTGTCACCACAGGACTTTGAGTCATAATATTGAAATAGTATGGGTGATGCCTTTTGATTCCTGCATAAATTGGATTTAAGTGAGGCAGAGTTGCAGGAAGTCATCAGCCTCACTCTCTCCTCCAGAGTCATCATAGCTCAGTGGCAGGACAGAGTCAAAACAGCTGGAGTTGATTCAGGATGCAGTAGATGACCTTGGTGTCTTAGTTGTATAACCAAGCTCTAAGTGCTTCACATTGCCTGCTTCATCTGCCTTCATGGCCATTGGAACAAAGTGTTCTCATCCTCCCCTTCCACCAGAGGAAGTCTTCATGTGCTTGGGGTAGACACCTCCCTAACTCACCAATGGGTTTGAGAATGCTTGGTTACCCTCAACCTGGTTTGGCCCATCAGCTGAAATGGTTTACTGGGATGTGGCCGCTGTGCATGCTGCAGCTTCTTGGAGCCACAGGTGAGAGTTAGGTGGAACAGGTGGACACAAAATGTGGAAAGAGCCCCAAAAAGGGCTTGGCAGCCATCCCACAAAAGGTACTGGTCCTTCTTGAACACACCCTACACCCCCAGTTAACAATACAGCTTTAGTGTTTCACTGGCATCCAGGAACCATTTAAAGAACTAAAGGAAATCTCCTGCAACTTATCCATGAACTTTTTATGTAAAGACAAATATCACAGAAGAATTAGGTAAGAAGGGGTTGTGATATATAACAGTGGATGAATGCTCACATTGATAAGATAAACGCTAGGCTCACAGGCTATGGTAGGTCTGGGCTTACCCTAACACTTCATTTGGAGATGTCATAAGAACTATGCTGAATAGATTACTTTATATTTTTCCATTTACATTTAGGAGGACTTTAAGAACAACATGGGCTTGTTGAGAATTTTTAGTTTTAAACACTGGGAGAGGCATTTGAAATACCAGTGCCAGAACCTTAGAGAACTTTCTACTTTCTAGAACTGAGGGTATGGACAGATACGAGATATGCACCCAAGTTGATTTGCTGAGGACAGCAAATGTTTAGCTGGAGGGAGAGAGTCATGCAGATAAAGAACGGATCTCCTGGTCTAGCTTGGCTAGGGCATACCCCATGTACTGCTGAGTCTATGACCTGGTTACTTCTGGGCAAACATGGTTACTTTGGAAAGACCCATTTACTTTGGAATGATAGAAAATCCTGGAGGTTCCTTTGGTCATCTACTTTTTGATAACTGAAGGTGGGGAGAGCCTATATTAAAGCTACATCAGAGAGGATTGGTCATTAAACCAGGAGGAGTGATCTCATTAATGGACCTTCATGAGAATGGTCCTGTCTTCTTTTTCTCTCTTCCTATTTGATGAACAAAACTTGAATTAGAGCCAATATCTGGAGGTGTGGGGTAGGGTTTTTGTTTTACCCTGTCAATATGGTGTCTGTAAGCACATGGCAGCTAGAGTATATTTCCTGTCTACATAAACCTGAGGCTGAGTTTTGGGATACTTCTATTTTCTTTCTTTCTTGAGTATAGGTAACTGAGATGTCTATTTCTAGCCATGGAGACATTCTTGTGAATCTTGGAGGTACAGAGATTTTGGTCCTTTGTTCATTCTGGCTGCACTTTTGAAGGATACCCTGGCAATTACTTAGTGCTTCTTGGAGAAGATGACCGCTGGTCCAATGAGAATGGACCGAACTCCTGCCTTGCATGTGTCAAAAGACATGAACCTGAAAGGAATTAATTAGACAGTACAGAGCAGAGATGCCTTCTTCGTAGTTCTCCAAACTGCTTCAAGTTCTGAAATTTATGTCTCAACTTCCCCAGAGATTATAGCCATCATTACATAACTACTGTTTGTTTTTCTCTCAATGTACACTTATGGGTCTTGTGTATGTTATGCATTTCTTTTGTGCAAAAGAAATAAATAGCAGCCCTATATTTTATTCACCTTAGACATTGAGAACTTTTTATTCCTTTCTTTATGGGAAACCCTTGATGTGAGCCAAAACTTAAGCATTAAGTTTTGGACTATAGTGTACAGGTGTTTGACGCAGAGTTCTCTCTTTAGAAGCCAGGCTCCCCAAGGACTGAACCCAGTCCACATTGTCAACTGGACTGAACCTCTTGGCTTGCAGAGGCCAGAGCCAATCAGACAGAGCAGTCAAGAGCAACTGTGCAGACACCAAGACAGAAGTTTGTTTTCTGTAGTGAGGGAGATGGCTTGTAAGTAAGCAGGGAAATTAGATATATGTACCAGGATCCCCACACCAAGTGAGGGACTCACTTCACTGTGGGCAGATGTCAGCACTTATACCAATGGCTACACAGTGAATTGTAGCCCTGATAATGAGGAGTCACAGCAACAGTGAGACAAATTGGACTCATAGCAGGGCTTCATGACTGGAACACGAGTACTTGTCTGAGCTCAGAGATCACCTGGTGCTGGTCTGATTATGTGAAACAATTCTGGGATTTTGCTGTGGCTGACATCATCCAGAGGGTGAACGCAAAGGACTGTTGTTATTCCAAGCTCAAGGCACAGCTTGCTTGCTGACTTTAGCTCTGGAAAACAGGGTGTCTCTTAAGGGTATCTTGGCAACACATACATTGTTCAAAGCTGAGAGCGGCCTCTTAGAGGAGACAGAGAGGGCAAGCGCCGCAGTCCCTATGAGTCTGGTGATGGCTACAATAGTTACAGAAGTATTATTATTGTTTCTTTTCTTTCGTACTGAAGATAATCAATATTCAACTACAGAGGAAGTCAGGAGGCAAGTAGAATGATGTAGAAGATCCTGAACTTACGTTCCCTTCTGGTTCAATGAAGGTTAAGTCTGCTGGTTTTTCAAACATGATATCTACAAGACTGGTGAAAAATCTCCTGGTTAATAGGGAGATAGGGCTTTTGGGTGAGAGCAGAGGGTTATAGTGAGCTATCCTAGGTCTTCTACCAGTGATACAGGAAATGCTAGAACAGGCACATCATGGAATCAGGGTCTGAGAACGAACAAATTTGAGTGTGGAGGTGGGACTGAGGGGCAGGGCAGGAGTGGGAGGGCACTCAGCCAAAGCAAAATGCCTAGATTCAAGAGAAAAATTCTGTAACAGGGGTGAGGCCAGAATCAATTGGCTAGCACTGCAACCCAAAGGAAATTAGAATTGACAGGTTATATATGTGTGTGTGTGTGTGTGTGTGTGTGTGTGTGTGTATATAATATGTATGTATGTATGTATATACATGACCATAATGTATATGCATACATATACACAATATAAATACATACACGCACATCTGTAGATATATGTGCATATATGTATTACGAATACATATATGTGTATGTGTGTATATTTTATATATATATGTATATATATATGTTTGTATGCAATGTGGTACTGGGGTGGGAAGACTTTTTGAAGGCCTCTCGTAGATTTTGTTCTAGACATCTTCAAAATGATGCCTCTCAAAACCCGGTCAATATCTTTTACTCATGTGAGGAGATCAAGGAGTGAATATCATGCATTTGGCTCCTTACAAATTATTTAAATGCACATCTGTTTGAGAAATGTGGCCAGTGGGCAAATTTTGGTTGTGGGAGAGAAGAATTAAATTAAAATTGTTCTAATGGCAGAGTAGAATTGAACAAGCTCACTTGGCCTTGTTGGCAATAGTTCTTTATGCAAACTACAATAACAAATGATTTTGACTCTAAAGACTCCAAAAAAGGGAAGAATCAGTAAAGAGCTTGTGTGGTATTTATTTTCCTGAGGGATTTGTATGACCCATTTTCAGGTCCCATATTTATATAGGATCCAAGAAATACAGGGGAACTTGACCACAGCTGATGTGTCCTGCAGATTCTGCCCAAAAATTTCATGTCTGATACTTCATGAAAGACCCCAGTTCCCCAATGTTGGGGAAGATCATCCAGTATTGGGCACCTTCGTGACAAACTGTAACCCATCCAGTTAGTTCTGATATCTGGGGCTAAGCACAGGTCTAATTTGTTCTTCTGCTGGGTACGATGGAGTGACCAGGAGGATTAATTTTAAAATGCTTGGGTTTGAGAAAAGCAATGAGTATGAAACTGGGTTTATGCTTGAGGGTGGTCATTTTCAGCATAGCCATTCCTTCTTCTTTTCCAGCCTAGAATCATTCTTAATAATTCACATTTCTATTACATTTTACAGTTTATAAAATGCTTTCTTTACTATGCTCCTGTGAACATTAACATTTTCATATTAGAGATGAGAAAAATAATACTCAGAACTGAAGTGATTTACTGAGGTTTGCACAGCTAATACATGTTGGAGGAATAACTTTTTTTTTTAAATAGTATTTTATTTTCCCCCCAATTGCATGTAAAAAAATTAACATTTTTTTTAGTTTTGAATTCCAGATTTTATCCTTTCCCCCCTTCCCCTTCCCCCCATTCCTGAGATGGCAAGCAATCTGATATAGGTTACACTGTGCAAGTATGTAAAACATTTCCATATCTAATGATCTTTTTGAGTTTTTTATATGTTTTTATATTCATGGCTCCTGGGAGTCCCTTGCATCTTCTACATTTTCTGAGGGTGTGAAATAAAGGCTGTTCATACTTTATATACATTTCGCACCTCAAGTGTCTGTATGGGATTTGGAGACTTGGAGACCTACATTTGGTGAAATCTAGACATGCTAAGGATATTTAGAGATTTTTCCTGGAGTATTATAGGTGGGAACAATGAACCGAAGAGAAAGGTTAACTCTTTGGTAACATCTGGTAAAAGTTAACATTTATAACATTTGGTAAAAGGTAACAGCTACTGTAAAAAATGTTCATAAATGAGTCTCAGATTCTGAGGGGCTCTGGGCCGTGGCTTACAATGACATAAGAACGGAGTATGCAGGCATTCATAAATTGTATTCTATAGCAGACTGAGGTCCACCTAGGTGGTGCAGTAGATACAATACTAGGCCTGGAACCAAGAAGACCTGAGTTTAAATCCTGACTCAGATACTTACTAGCTGTGTGACCCTGGGTCAGTCACTTAATCCTGTTTGCCTCAATTTCTTCCTCTGTAAAATGAGCTGGAGAAGGAAATGGTAAACCACTCCAGTATCTTTCCCAAGAAAACCTCGAATTGGGTCATGAAAAGTTGGATGTGGCTGTAATCACTATAACAGCAAATAGCAGATTGCACCTTTACAGTTAGTTTTACTAATAGGTTTAGAGAATATAAGATCACGTTGTTTATTGAATATAAACATTTTTTGAGTACATGACAATTTTTCAACAAGGCATCAGAATAGTATAAAATTCCTTAAAAATATGATGAAAACTATGACAATCTTTTGATTATAAATATATATAAATAAAGATGCTAGTCACTGAAATGTAGGATGGCAGAATCCAAATGAATGAGGGATTCATTATACATGATCAAGTATCTTAGATATCTCTGTTGGCTGAAGTGCTGCAAAACTCTCCTACAGAAGACCTATGATCATGCAAAAGAATGGGGCTGTGGTGCCAACATGATATTCACAGTGCTTACAGCAGCCATGAATATGCTGGCACAGTTCTGAATCATGAAATACAACATACTCTCCACATGGAAGATGGAACTAAAACATTTATTCAGACACCAGAAAGCCAAATCCATCATAGTAACAAAAATCTATACATAACAACAATGCAGAGGGCAACACCAGTCCCAAGCCTTCCCTCTATTAGACTTCCCACAAACCAGCTCCCTTAAAGAAATCACAAACAGGCTCCCGTACTCACATCTAGCTGCCTGCTTTTCTCTCCCTCAGTTCTGACTGCTTTGACAAAATTTCCTCTCAGCTCTGCTCTAGCTCTGCCTCCTCCTGTTCCACCCTTCCTGTTCTACCTGTTCAGCGCACTCCTCCCACCAGAGATTCCATGTGACTCAGACTTCCTTCTGACCCAGGCAGGTCACATGGGCCTATTAACGAACATGAAAGATCTTCCCATTTAAATTAGCATTACAGGGGCCCAGCTATGTATAGAAGAAAAACGAAGTGGATGAAGAATGTCTACTTTCAAGGCTATGATATACTTTTGGGATAGTCCAAAAAAATGTTTCCATTTCTCTCTCCTTATTTTAGAAAAATACTGCAAAAAAAAAAAAAAAAAAAAAAAAAAAAAAAAAAAGGAATCATGTCCAGAATAGTGTAGGAGGAGGATATTGGACTGGGTTGCATTTGAGAAATAGTTTTTAATGACTCAAACTTCTTTTGGAAACAAAATAAGAACATTATTAGAGTATTAATAATAGACTAGTATCAATATTAATGAATAGATAAAAACTGAAATATACACATATATAATATTTTATATTTTAAAATTGCTATACATCCATTATTTCATTTGATGTTCACAACCATCTTTTGAGTCTCCCATTTTATAGAATAATTAAATGTGTGGTTATAGTGGGTAGAATGCTGGATCTACAGTCAGAAAAACTGGGTTCAAATCTTGCCTCAGGCATTTATAAGCTATGTTATCTGTTGGAAACTTCAGTTTCCTACTTTACAAAATGGTATAAAAATAGTATCTATCTCAAAGGGATATGAGAATCAAATGAGATAATGTAATGCATGTGAAATGTTTCACAAACTTTAAGGAACTAGATAAAAGTCATTTATGAAGATTTTGGTGTGATTTTCCCAATGTCACACAGCTAGAAAGTAGCAAAGTCATGGCTCACATCCAGTGGGCTTTCCATGGAGAATAAGAAAGAAAGGAAATGTCACATGTGGTCAGATCCAGGGCTTATCCACCTAGTAGTCTATTTCTCAGAGAGACACCAAGATATATTTTGGGGAAAACTGGGCAACATTTCCTTCATGATGTTGATTCCTCCAAAGTTGGCCATTAGCCTTGACTGTTCCTAAAGTCTTCTCAGTATCTTATTGGGTATTTGTCAGCATGAATAAAAAATAGTGTGCTGGAGTTAGCCCATACCAGCTCAGGAGAATCTATTGTTAAACTTCTAGTATGACCAAAACCTTTGACATCATCAGCAAATACTAAAGATCAGAGCCTGATGTATTGTTTCATTGATTATCTAGGCTCAAGAAAGTGATAGCAAAAATGTTAATCATTCAGATAAGACTTGAAAATGTATTTTACATATTTTTTTCCTGGAGAGTTGGTTATTAAATGTTTACTAGCACGGGACCCTATTTGTTTCTTTCTCCTTTCTTTCTCTTTTTCTCTCCTTGTTCTTATGTATTTTAATATATATACGCATTATATATGTTCTTGGGACAACTATAGGTAAGTCACAATTTCTTTGGGCATCAGTTTCCTCATCTATAAAATGGGGTTAAGGATAATTAGGCTACCTACTTCATAGGACTGTTGTGAGGAAAGTACTTTGTCAACCTTCAAGGATTATATAAATGTGAACGATTATTATGAATTTAACAGACTTAGGAAAAAGCAAAATGAAATTAGCTGAGCATAGCATTCTTAATGAACCCGTGTTGGTGCCTTGTTGTCACTTCTTTCCTTTCTAAATATTCACATATTATTGCTTTGATAACGAGCTGTAAAATTTTACCAGTAACTATTGTCAAGCTCACTGGACTACAGTTTGAAGAATACACTTTCTTCCCTTTTTGGAAAATTGGGAAGATATTACAGAATTAAGGAATTTCTGATTTGGAAAGGACCTTAGTAGATATCTAGTCCTACCTACATCTGAAAAAGAATTCTCCATTACACTATACCTACCTTCTCCTTAAAGACCACCAGTAGATAGAAACTTGCTACCTTTTGAGACAACTTCTTCTATTTTTGGATAGTTCTAATTGTTAGGAAGTTTTTCCCAACCTAAACCCCAAATTTATCTCTTTGCAACTCTTCCCTCCTCTCCACTGCTTCTCAATATGCCGTTTGGAGCCAAAGAGAACAAGTCTACTCCCTCTTCATTGATAATCCTTCAAACACTTGAAGATAGCTATTATAAATAAATCATAGAATGTTAGAGATGAAAGGACTTTTGCTATCATACAATCTAACTATATTTTAAAGATGAAGAAACAGAGGACCCAAAGAGTTTTAGTTACTAGTTCAAGGTTACCCAGGGATTTCGTGGCAAAGTCATAATTAGAACCCAATTTTCCTGACTTGTAGTCCTCAGCACTTTCCACTGACTACTGCCTTTTTTTTGGGTGTAAAGACCAGATTTACCTGCACAATTTAAAGGACAGATGCACAAAGATTTTATATTGCTTCTCCACTTTGACTGGAATGTTGAGTCCATGAAATCAATCTGAATGGGTAGGAGGGAGACGTATTGCAGTGGACTTTATATGTCAAGATGAAGAATTTATATTTTATCTTAGAGGCAGTAGGGAGCTACTGAAGGATGTGGTCAGATCTATTTTTTAAGGAATGGTAATTTGGCATCTGTGTGGAGGATGAATTGGAGAGGAAGCAATTAAGTTCAATTAATAGGCTATTGCAATAGCTCAGGCAATGGGGGATGAGGGCCCTCCCTTCATCTAAATCATTTTAAAGGGATTTCTATTCAGATGGGGGTTGGATAAGTTGAACCTCCAGGTCCCTTCCAGCTTTGAGTAGCAATAAATATGTGATTTTTATGTTTTGATCATGTTAATGGCTGATGTTTATTGTTGAATGTAGAAATTAGTCAAATTGTGGAATGCGTGAGCATGCTAATGTTCACCATTCATTCATCCACAGAGATCAAATCTTCTTTTCTTGCTATGAATATGATTTCCTTCTTTTCCTTTGGTGTTACCAAATAACTGCATTGTTTTAGTCATCTTATCACCTCTCGTTACTCTCCAATAAGCTGTGGAGCCAAGGTAAGTGGCGCAGGGGATAGAACTCTGGGCTTGGAATCAGACACATCTGAATTTAAAGCTTGCCTCAGAAATAATGTCTTTCAACTTCTCTCAGACTCAGTTTCCTTATCTGTAAAATGGGGATAATTATAGCACTTATCTCACAGGATCAAATAAGATAGCATATGTAGAGTATTTGCAAACTTACAGCTGTAGATAAACCTTAGCTATTGTTATTTCTTCTTGTCTGGAGATTGTAGTGAAATATATGGATTTTTTTTGAATGAAGAAAAAAATCTTAACAATTGTTTAGGGCTTTAAAAAAATTGTGTTCTAAAGATGACATTGCATGTATTGTCTAGAGATGTTGTTGGAACAGATGTTGTGAGAGGCTTGGATAGTCTAATAGGACAAGAATGTCCATGTATCCCCCAGGTGGTTTCAGAGAAAATCCTCTAACACATTCATAGGACTACAGGGCGTTGTCTTCCACTTGACCCTCCCGTTCTGTTGAGCATTCTGTTGAGTGTTCAATGCTCAAGGGTTGTTGAGAAGCTGAATGATGATTATTGCACTCCCCGGCTGTTGCCAGCAATGCTCTGGCAGATTTTTGGAATCAGAAGCAGGCGACTGTCGGAGGTTAATGATATAATAGGATGCAGAAGATTCTGGTCATGAAGTAAGTTAACCTACTTCAGAAAGAGTAATATGGGGGAGAGATGCCAAGTTGTGTTTGCGTTGTCGTTTGTGGAGAAAGGGGAAAAATCAGAAAATGGATTAGCAGTCAAACTACTTCCTTTGTACTTACTGGTTAGAAGCTTTTATGAGGCTTTGATAGTTAAAGGAGACACTCTAGGTGACCTTCTCCTGGGTCAGCCCTAAAGATCTACCTAAAGATCCCCAGGCCTCCCTGAACAATCAGATGTGACATCCCGCCCAATTTCAACTGGTATAGCACTTCAATCTAGAGACACTGCAGAAAAAACTAGCCATGGTTAGGGAAAAGGATGAATGAATATTTATAGTGAGATTTGCATCACGAGGGAAGAAACCTGATGGTACCCATCGGTAAAATGTGGAGGTCTTTGAGAAGGCAGCTGCTTGCCGGCACAGAAGGGAGGAATGAGAAAAGGAGAAGGAGCAATGCCTACTCCATAGGAAACCACAAGAGAGTTGGAGGCAGGTAAAATTTAATTATCCAAGTTGGACTTCGGCCAAGGTATCAGTGAAACTGCCATGAGATCTCTAAGGAACAAAAGTGGTTATGACCTTCCAATTGTATCCTCTTTGACGGATAGCTCCTTCAGCAGCCCTGAGCTCCTGAACAGCACGATGGGGCCATGGGGTCAGTATTAACTCAGAGGGAAGGGCAACACATACTGAACTGTCAGACACCCAAGTCAGCTTTGCTGATTTCACTTTTCCCTCTGGTACAAATCCATGGTGTTTGGATGGAATAAAGCAGAACTGTTACCTTCTTAATCCTTCTCTGTTGTGTTCCTGAAGCTTTTTCAGCTTGGGCTGAGCACGTCAGTCTGTTTTCAGGATGGTGACTGGTGGATCATTGGAGCATACTGACATTGTTAAGAAACTGTGATGTCTGAGGTAAAAACTGGGCTGCTTTTTTTTTTTTCCTAGGAGAAAGAAAAGAAACAGCGTATAAGGATGCAAAGAGTGCTGGACTTGCAGTGTAAAGGTCTGGGTTCAAGTTTTAGCTACAGATCTCATTAGTCTTACGACTTCAGTTAAATCATCACCTCTATATACTTCAGTTTCTTCATCTGTATTATGGAGATAATTGTCCTTGGGCTATTTACCTTACATGGTTGTTTGAAGGAAAATGCTTTATATACTTTAAAACACTCTGGAATCTCAGATTTTCAAAATTTTGGAAGAACTTCAATGATCATGTAGTCTAACCTGTTCCTCCCAGAAAAACTCCTCTATGAAATACCCAACAAGTAATTTATCTAGCCTTTGCTTAAAGACCCTCTACGATTGGGAAGCCATGATTTTCCAAGTCACCTCATTTTACTTAGGGATAGCTCTAATTAGGAAAATTTTCCTGATATAAATCCTAAATTTGAATCCTCACAATTACAATGTATTATTTGGGCCTTTGGAGACTGACAGAGTAAGTCTAACCCTTCTTTCACATGACAGACTTTTATGTATTTGAAGACAGCTACTAAGCTTGGGTAGCTAGATGGTACAGTGGATAGTCAAAAAGATTCATTTCCATCTGGCTTCACACTAGTTGTGTGACCCTGGGCAATGTATTTAACCATGTTTTCCTCAGTTTCCTCATCTGTAAAATGAACTGGAGAAGGAAACTATAAAACCTCTCCAATATCTTTTCCAAGAAAGCCCCAAATGGGGTCATGAAGAGTTGGGATGACTCCACTACAAATCAAGCTTTTCCTGAGCCTTCTTTTCAAAGCAGTAAACATCCCCTATCCTGCTGGACAATTTCTAGTTCATCAGCATGTGCTGTGGTCCAGGACACTAATGGAACAAGGGAGGTTTGAGTTAATATCCCACTCTCCCATAACATCAATGGGGCTATTGTAAGTCAAATATGTGGAGAAGATCTAAAGCAATCTGATTTAACTGGGCCCTCAGGTGGATTGATCTGAGACTCAGGCATGTATCCTTTGGGCAAGGAAGATATAAAATCAGTTTTATAACTTTGGTGTGAGAGTCCTTGAGGCTCCAGAGAACCTCCTCGCTGATTACTTTTACATGCTTTTACTTTCCTGGACTGCTTTTTTATTGCCTTGGGGATTGCCTTTTACCTGGTGGTTATTGGATGTTTTTATTAAAGGAATTTTTTGTTTGAGCTTTCAGTCTCTGAGCGATCCATTTCACCAGGCATGGTAAAAGGAACTGGACAATGTCCTACCTAAAATAGTATGTCTACAACTGAACACAATCCTCTAGACCAGAGAAGAATGTTGAAGGACCGTCTTCTCCTTACTCCTGGAAATTAGGCCTCTTTTTAAAAGACCCCCAAAATGGAATTTTGGGTTATTGTCTTATAAAACTTGAAAACAGTAAATATTTAGATCTAGACAAATGATTGTCTAACTATACTTCCCTTAAACATGATTCATTATTATTTGACCTACTAGAGAGGGCTACATCAGAAATGCAGTCACATGGTTCTTTCAATTTAGATCTTTTTTGGTAAATGCAAAACAGGATTAAATTGGAATCAAATCAGAAGATTCTGCTGTTTGCTAGCTGCCCACTAAGACTTTCTGAGCCTCAATTTTCTAATCTGTAAAATGGAGATAGCAATACTCACAGGGACGTGTTGTAGAGAAAAGTTATGATCTGATGATGTTTTTTAGAAACCTTAAAGTGCTACGCAAATCTGAGAAATTTATAAATTTAAGAAACATATTTAAGAAATTTACAGATTTAAGAAACCTTAAAGGGCTGTTGTGCTGATGCCTCTTTCAGGCTTATATTGTCTACTACTCAGCTACAGGAGTCCCTTGTTCTAGTCAGCCTGGGCTCATAGAATCTCAGAGAAGAAAGAGGACTCCTAAGCTCTCTTCTAAGCTGAGTCTATGCTTAAATCTCTTCTGCAATATTACTGAAAAATGCTCATCTACCTTTCTCTTGGAAACTTCCCTTGAGGTCTCACCATCCCCTGAACAGCCAAACCTTGGCTTGCTTATTTTTCTTTCTTTGTCATTGGTTCTCTCTGCTCTAATCTCTTGTCTACTCAGTGCCTAATTTCTCTGCAAAGCGTTTGCTGCCCATCATTCATTTGCTCAACAAATATTTATTAAGCAGCTATTGTATACAAGGCACTTTGGATACAGAGACATTATTATAAAGGGCACGTTGCTTGATCTCAAGGAGTGCAAAGGAGAGGTCCAAGGACAGGATAAGGAGAAATTTCAGGATGAAGAGCTTTGAGCTCAGAGAATTAAGGGAAGTGTCACTGAGAAGACAGCAACTGGATTTGTCCTGGAAAGAAGTTGAGGGACTGAAATAAAGGAGAGATTAGGAGTGGGGGTGGGGTGAGAATCTACCCCAGGAATGAACAGCGTGATATGAGTAAAGGCAAAGGAAGAAAAGAGAGCCAGATGAGAATGGGTTCAGCTCAGTTTGGCTGGATTGTTTAGCCTTCATTTCTGAAGAGGACGAATGACATCATGGGGGGATGTCTCGACTTCCTTCTGAATTGGATTTGAGTGAGGTAGAGTTGCACAAAGTCTTCAATCATACTCTCTTTTCCAGAGTCATCAAAGTCAAATGGCAAGACAAAGGTCAAGATGACTGATGATGGCATGGGATGCAGTGGATGACCTTGGCGTCTTCCATGTCTGACCAAGCTCGATCACTCCGTATGCCTACTTCAGCCACCTTTATGGTCATTGGAACAAATTGTCCTCATCCACCCATTCTACCCAGGCAAGTCTTCACGTGCTTGAGGTAGACACCCCCCTAACTCATATACAGAATTGAGGCCTGTGGTTTACCCTTAGTCTGATTTAGCCTGTCTGCTGAGACAGTTTATTGGGGTGTGGCTGCTGTGCATGCTACGGCTTCTTGGAACCACAGGTGAGAATTGGGTGAAGGTAGACACCAAAGATGGATGAGCAGCCCTGGGGTGTATAAGGTGTTCAGGAGGAACTAACACTTTTGGTGTAAGGGCTTGCTTGTTTGGTGTGTAACATATATTGAGACAAGAAGTGTGAGGATAGAACTGGAAAGGTAAGTTCAAGCCTGGTTGTGGTGGGCCTTGAATGCCGTGTCCATAGTCACTGAAAGCATAATAGGAGCTGCCCCTCAGCTCACACAGTTCCCCTGCTATACCCATCACTTTAGTACTATCAAGAGCAAGATCTTCTTATGTTTTCTTTTTCACTGTGGCTCTGTCTTCCTTATAGTTTCTTCAGCTGGTACTGATTCTTCCGTGCATATGGTTTTCTGTTGGGGCCATATGGTTATGCAGGCCTCTCTCCAGGTCCTGTGTAGAGTTTGGCATCCCTATCTCTTCTTGACATCCACATGGTTTCTTATATCCAGAAACAGATCTCTCTTTGTGCATGTTCCCTAGATATCCCCCATGAATGGAGAGGGATAGAGCTTATTTGCATGTATGATACAAAGTGCTATCTTAATGCTGGTAGAATCTCATGTGAGCATGTGCATATATATATATATATATGTATATATATATGTATATACACACACTCACACATAGTTATTCATCTTGTGGCCTTTTATTTGGAAGGAAAGTATTGTCTTCTCCCTCTTCCTTCTCTCCCCCCCCTTTTTTTTTACTACTGTGGTAAATGAGGTCACAATTTAAGTCTTGAAGACCGAGGTGGGCTTGATTCTATTTTCCTTTTCATAATTCTTTAACACATTGCTTCATATTAATACTATTATATTACTAATTCACATTTATGTAGCACTTTATGATTATAAAGAGTTTTGCATATCATCTTTGATTCTTGCAACAATCTTGTGAAATAGATATGGGTATGACTGCATTAATGAATAGTAAAATCATTTATTAAGTACTTGCTTTGTTTCATGTACTATGTTAGAAACCAGGGGTAGAAGTACAAAAGGCAAGGCATTCCCTCCCTCCCTTCTCAGTTTAGCCAAAGCCATGCGGACTTCATGAACATCTTACCATTCAAGGTCATAGAAGTATTCAAAGTCTTTTAGCACTGAATCATGGATTTAGATCTCACATCTTCTGATTTGATTTAAATATTATCTAGGCTAACCTCTTTATTTTAAAGATGAGGAAGTTGAGACTTAAGTGAAGTGATTTGCTCAAGTTCCCATATGTGGCAAGTGATAAGGGTCAGGATTCTAATATGGGTCCAAATCCACGGTACCATGGTACAATGGTAGTGTCTAAAAACTAGCCTGCAGAAAAAGGTAATTTGATGCCAACTCTGATGCTGACAGTATTGAACCTCTCCACAGATCACCTCCAAACAGGCATTTTTGTCCAGCTTAAAATTTTGCTCCTTAATGTTATTCTCTGTAATAATATTTATTTCTTTGCCATTACCTCCTAAGGTCTCTAAGCAGTTTAGAAACCATAGATTGTGTTTTCAATTTGGACCTTTAAAGTTTATCTTTTTTTGGTATTTTTTCTTATTTTTTTATGATCATGATGAAACAGAGGGTAAGAGAGAGGAGACAAGATCATGAATGTATATGAGATCCTTGCAGTTGGCTCTGTGAATTGCATCATGCTTAAGTACTGTTTTAAAATGTTTATTTCTCAATCACAGGACTTTGAGGGGGAGTTTTTACCTTCTATGGCATGAATTCCTTATTTACTTTTTTACAGCAGGTATTTATAAGTCCATATGGACATACTGGAGACCCAGCTGGAGACCCTGTGCTACTGTAATGACGTCTAGCTCAGCATCCTTTCATACATCTTGCAAGCTAGTAGTGCTTGGGGTACAATATACCTCCCATCACATTTTGGGAGAGCCAGCCTGACCCTGGACAATGGATTTTAAATTGCCCCCAGTGGAATCTGAGAATTGTTCACCAGCTGCCAAGAACGCCAAGAAACAATAAGAAAAAAAGGGGAGAAGACACGCAGGGTGATTTTGGTATTGTCGAAGTTACTACAATTCTCTTTCGTTATATTTTATATTGGAGGAAGGGGTTTAAATATATCCAGGTCAGGAAGATTGGTATATTGTATTACACATAGGAATCTGAGAGGCTGATTAAAATTGTTCATTTTTCACACTTACTGAATAACGTAGAGCAGTGCAGAATTTAGTGTTGGATTGAGGGGTTGTATTTGTGGTTAGCAGCTCATTGCAAGCAGTAGAATTGAAAGTAGAATGTGTAGGAAGGTGTGACCTATGGCCTCTATCCTGTCCAGTTCACTTCAGCATCTGAAGAATAGGAGACTAGGATCAAGATAGGCCTGGGGCTACAGAGCCACCATCACTCACGCCTGTTCCATCACATTTAAACCTGGAACATGAGGACACGAAGACATGGGCAATGGCTTCCATATTCCCAGAGTCACTCTGGACATTCAGAATAAACCTTGATTTTTAGATCAGGAGGAAGCCAGAGATTAATATACCATCGAAAAACCAGAGAGTCGTAGAATCACATAGTGATAGAATATTGGAGTTGGAAATGTATCTGAGCTCATCTAGACTCAGTGTCATCACTTTATATTCCTCCCAACTCCCCCTCACAAGTATATAATATAACCCTTTTCAGCGAGGAGGGTCAAATGTTGGCCATTGCTGCCTAGAAGCAATGCTCGCTACTCAACACTAGAGGGCATTCTTGGGTAACATCAAGCTCTCCACCTTTCTCCCCACTAGATACCTCTAAGCTTCCCCTTTGTGGATTTGCAGATTGATTCAATTTATTCAATTAGACTCCTATTCAAGGTGGCCCCACAAATCAAGGAACTCTGCCCTCTTTGTTTTGCTGCTGCATTTAAATAGACTCAATCACACCTCCATGGTATAAATTTATACAGCCTTTTATTCAACCAAAGGAGAAAAAAGGAAGAAAAATCCCATGTATGACAAAAACCAGTGCTTGCATGGGACAAGGTACAAGTCACTCCTAGATCAGGCAGTTCAGTTGGTGGTAGTTCTATTTAAAATTTCCTCTCAGCTGTTCCTACATGGGACAAGCAGAGATTTCCAAATGCTGCGGTATTCACAGCAAAACCTTCTGGAGGCTCCAAGGATGACCTGAGATACCTGACCTTATTTATGTAACTATCCTCCTTAAAGGCAGTCGTCACTGTCAATATGGATAATATGCTAATCTTCCTCATGTCAGTCATCTTTGGTCGATCCTCTCTGCACCCATTCTGTCTCTGCCTGTGGCTGGCTGCTTGGTCTGGCCATGCTTACAGCTTCTCTAGCAACACATATTCATGGCTCGCTTTATGAACCTGCTCTAAGTGCATGGAGTAGCTGGGGTAATCTTGTTGTAGGAATGAGTTGATGGGACCAGGAGTAGGTTACCCCTATGCAAATGGCCATTTTTGTTGCTCTCTTTGCCTTAGAAAAACTTGTTCCTTTCTATTCCAGGTTGAATCAACTCACCAGACTTTGGTTCTTTGGGGTGTAATTAGTGGTGGAACCATTGAGGAAACTCCTCCTTTCTGTTTACCCCCATAGGATCATAAGGTAAGAGTATAGCTACATTTTTTTTAGGTACAGATAAAGAAACTGAAGTTCAGATAGGGAAGAGATCAAAGTCACAGAAAAAATTATTTTCTTGACCCCTAGTTTATAGACTCTTGACAATACAGTAGTGTCCCATTCTTCAGAAAGTAGTGAGGAGTCAGTGTAGCAAAACAGAAAGAACAGTGGATTTGCAATCAAATGACTTGGATTTAATCTCTCTACTTCTTGTTGAGTGATTTTTGAACAAGTCATTCAGCCTCTCTGGTACTCAGTTTCCCCATCTATAAAAATCTATGAGATTAGCTTTTAGGTCCTTTATAGCTCTATGAGTCTATGGAAGTGATTTGGAACATCTTTTTCTCCCTGCACCCCCATAAGGATCTGTTTAGATGACCTCTTTTTCTATATACCTCACAGATTGAGCAAATGTAAAAATAATTAATAAAATTGGCTTTTAAATGAAACTCTTTGAACTTCAATCTTTCTATGACTTTACTTTAGAAAATGTGAGTTTGTATCTATCAGATATTGGTGAGAAGGGGGGAAGTCAGTAAAATAGAAATCAGGAAAAGATATTATATCATGAAATTTTACTCTTACAAAGGACCTTTGGAAGCTCAGAGGAAAGGACTTTATGTTGTAGTAGAAATATCACTGGATTGAGAGTTGGATCTGGTTCTGTCTCTCATGAAATATAGGCAAATTTTTGAACTTTTCTGGATCTGAATTCCCTAATCTGTTAAATGAGGGGATTGGATGAGATCAGATAATCTACATCTATGACCAAATAGGTCATAGGATAGAATCATAAAAGTATAAAGTTGAAAAGATGACCGAAATTTATATGGTGATTTGTTACATACATACATATATGTAATAGATATTAATTGTTGCTATGAAGTATCTACTATAAAGTGTTATTATTCCCTTTTTTCAGATGAGGAAACTGAGGTTCAGAGAGATTATATGACAATTCATAAAAGCCAAAGGTAGGAAGTGAATACAGGACTTTCTGACTTCGACTAGCGCTCTACCCCTTCAACAGTCTGGTGTAGTGGATGGAGTATTGAGTCAGGAATTTCACATCCAACCTCAGATGCTAAGCTGCGTGACCCTGAGCAAGTCCTATAACTTCTGTTCTCCCTTGTTTGTAAAAGGGGCATAATAACTGCATTTACCTCACAGATGTGTGGTGAGGATAAAATAAGATAATATTGGTAAAAAGTCTTTAGCACGGTGCTGGCACATAGAAAATGCTTATTGGTTTCTCTTCTGCATCCCTGGCCAAAGGCATTGGAAACCATCATGGAAGACATCTCAAACAGGGTCTAAATATAGAAGGATTTCCCTATAGATCATGGGCACTAGGTGCTGCAGTAAATAGAGTGCCTGGTCTGGAATCAAGAAGACCTGAGGTCAAATCCGACCCCAGACACTTACTAGTTGTGTGACCCTGGGCAAGTTGTGCAACCCTTTATGTCCTGGTTTCTTCATGTATAAAATGAACTGGAGAAGGAAATGGCAAACCATTCCAGTGTCTTTACCAAGAACTTCCCAAATGGGGTCACAAAGAGTTGGATACGGACTGAACAGCAATACAAGTAGATCATGGGTTCTAAATCTGTGGTCTATGAACTTGTTCTTTAGAATATTTTGATAAGTGTATTTCAATATAATTGATGTCCTTCATAATCCTATGTAGTTCATTTTATGCATTAAAAAAATTGCTCCACCTTATTCTAAGAAAGAGTCCACAAGTTTTCTCAGACTGCCAAAGGGATCCAAGGCACAACGAAGGTTAAGAACTTCTATAGATAGAGGAATCTTCCAGATGTCTTTTTTTTTTAGATGATATACTGATTACATTAAGCCCCAGAACATTACAGGGCCATCTCAAATGGTCATTGAAAAGAGATTGACCTTCCGATCCACACTGAAAAACCAAATGGATGAAGAATGCATATTGTCCTGACCAAGACACAAATTTGAATTGACAGCCCATCAAGTTAGTCTATTAATTATTGGTCTGAGATAAATGTTGCTGATGAAAGATGGGTGAGGCTTTAATCATCAGATTCAATTGAACAGGAGGAAGATAGTGGATTGGATAACATTATGGAAAATTGTGCACCTCCTGAATGCAGGTGTGGTTCCCATAACATGTTTTTCCTTCCTTCCTTCCTTCCTTCCTTCCTTCCTTCCTTCCTTCCTTCCTTCCTTCCTTCCTTCCTTGCTTCCTTCCTTCCTTCCTTCTTTCCCTTCTTTTTCTTTCTTTTCTTCTTTCCTTCTTTCCCTTCTTTTTCTTTCTTTTCTTCTTTCTTTCTTTTTATCCTTCTTTCTTTTTCTTTCCTTCCTTCCTTCCTTCCTTCTTTCTTTCTTTCTTTCTTTCTTTCTTTCTTTCTTTCTTTCTTTCTTTCTTTCTTTCTTTCTTTCTTTCTTTCTTTCTTTCTTTCTTTCTTTCTTTCTTTCCTTCCTTCCTTCTTTCTTTCCCTTCTTCTTTCTCTTTCTTTCTTTTTTAGTAAGTGGGAATTTATTTTCTCACCTCCTCCATCTCCATTGACAGAAAAAAGAAAAGAAAACAAAATGCTTGTAACAGATATTCATAGTAAAAACAATTACATATTGACCACACCAAAAAACGTGTGTCCTGCTCTGCACATTAAGTCTGTCACTTGTCCGGAGGTGAGATGAATTCTTCATCATGGGTCCTCTGGAAACACGATTGATCATTGTGTGATTAACTCTTCCAAAAGTGTTTCTGCCATGTTGTTATCATCATATAAATTGTTCTTCGAGTTTTACTCACCTCACTCTGCATCACTTCACATAAGTATTCCCAGGTGTCTCTGGAACCATCCTCCTTCATTTTTTTCTTAAAGCACAATAGTATTTCATTACATTCATATATCGTAAGTTGTTCAGTTATTCCCCAGTCGATGGTCACCCTCTTAGCTTTCAGCTCTTTGCTGCTATAAAAAGAACTGCTATACATACGTTTGTGTAGATGGGTCCTTTTCCTTTTTTTTCAATCTCTTTGGTATGTAGATCTCATGACCTGTTAAAAGGCCAAGAGGGAGACTTCAAGCACTTTACCTAGGAAGGCTTCCAGAATACCTTATAGAGAAATAATGGGAGAACATGAACAAAAATTTTATTGGATTAGAAGGCATTGATGGGTTCTGATCTGTGGTGTTGGAAGGAGTACCCACATTGAGGATATCAGGCACCAACTGAAGTATCAGAGTGTATTGCCAGAGCCCACTTTTGGAAGCTGGTGGACTTGGTATATTTGGGTGTTTATAGGCTAAAGGAATGACTACATAGGAGTATAGAGAGCCATGTAAGACGGGTCACGAAATCTCAGAGTTCAAAGAGAGCTTAGAGAACATCTTATTCAACTTGCATCTGCATAGAAATGATCTGCATGTCACTGCAGACAGGGGATCAGCCTCCACTGAAGACTTCCAGAGATGGAGAACCCTCAGCACCCAAAGACATCTCATTCCATTTTTGGACGTCTTCAATAGGAAAGAAGATTTTCCTTACATTGAGTCCAAATCTATCTCTCTGAGACATCCATTCATGGCTCTGAGATCTACCCCCGAGGACCAAGGAATGACATATGATAGTCACCAGATATTTAAAGACTTCTATTATATACTCAATGCCTTCCTGCTTCAGGGCTTCTAGCCTCCTTAGCCTTTGTTAGTGTACTTCCTAAGACATGGCGTTCATAACTGACCATAGTGTCACCCCAGATGTGGTCTGACAAGGGCAGGGCATAGGAGGTCTATCATTTTCCTCATTCTTGGAATTGATAAACTCTTCCTCTTCATGAAGCCTATGTTTATGTGACCATGTCACACTTGATTCCTCCTGAATGCACTAAAACCCAAAGGTCTTTCTTTTTTTCTTCCTTAGACAAAACTATTTTCAAAACACATTTTCACCATCTGGTGTTTGCTTATTCAACTGATAATTTAAGCCTACATGCAGGACTTTACCTTAGTCAGTCTTAGATTATCAGCTGTCTCAGTTCCATGTCCCTGTAGATTTTGTAAACATGATCTCGGCCTTAGGATTCTAAAATCATATATTTAGAGTTGGAAGGAGCTTTATAAAGCATTTTCTCCAACGACTTCATTTTTATACACGAGGAAACCAAGATCTAAAGTAGTGAAGCAAAGTAGTTGAATTAGAATCCAGGTCCTCTGATTCCAGAACCTGTGCTCTTTCCATTATATCATACTGCCTTCATCTAAGTCCCAATGAAAATGAGCAGAAGTGGCCCAAGAACAGATTAGTGGAGCTCAGAGAGGGGAAGAGACAGAAGAACATAATCCCTAGTCATCTAATTTGCAGAATCTGGAACTTTACCAAGATTTGTCTAGAGGAATCAGTTAAAAGGAATTTGTTGATTTGGGGTTTAGAATGGAGTAACCTGGTTCAATACCATACAGTGTTTTGTTTTTTTTGGTCTAGTAGATGTGAAGGAAATGTTCTGAGTATATAGGCTAAAGAAGTGACTGTAATTTAAACTGCGTGGCAGTGGTTAGTAACATTGCACTCAATGTGTACTCATATTTTCAGAAGTGTCTACAAGGTGAAAACTATGAACGAGAAAACAGAGAAGATCAAGAAGCAAAATAAACAAACTGTGTAAGTGTCACGAAGCTGTCTATTTCTTTGGTAAGTGTATCAAAGTTTTAGCACTTTAAGTATTAAAGTTTCCCTTTTAGTAACAGCTCCTGTAATAGACATACAGTGCCATCAGGTGGAGGCAGGAGGCTCCAATCCTACAGACTGTAGCAGGTGTGGACATACTAAAAGAGTCAGATGAACTCCAAATTTCTTTTCTTTTTTATTAAAGATTTTAAAAATGAAAATATGAAACCTTAAGTGACTATTAAATGAACGATGAAATATTAAGTAGGAACTGCTTTAGAGTAGCAAAAATAGCACTTTTGTTATCTTTTCCCTTCTACTCTAAAATTCATGCACAGCTATACAGACTTTATCTTCTCTTAGCTTAACCTAGTCTCAAATCTTCTTCTGTAATATATTTAACATATACAAATGTTATTTATGATATACATAAATGTAGATTTTTATGAAAATATATTCATATTTCTAACATTACAAATAACATTTACACATAATAACATTCATAACATATACAAATTTTATTTTTACTTCCATTGACAAGTACACACATATATAAATAAGTATAAGAAAAGAAAATTAGAAAAATCAAAAAGCGAAGTAAAAAAGAGATTCCAAATGATTATACATGTATTTATAAATTATTGTTTTTTAGTTGTCAACCTCTGTGTGTGCATTTTTCTTTTGGTTCTGCATTCATCACTCTGCATTCATTTGCATATCTTAGTATTTTTAAAACTATAAAAAGCCCTTATAGAAATTTTTATTTTTTAAAGCTAGATCTTTTTTTTTTTTTTAAATGACATTAACTTCTTGAAGGTCCCAGTAGTGGTACCACTGGATGAGAGGGCATACATATTTTTGTAGCTTTGATTGTATAATTCCATGTTGTTTTTCCAAAAAGTTGGTTAAATTTTTGCCTATTTTAATATAGCCCCTTGAACAATGAATTTTTGTCATTTTAAATTTTCTTAGTTTCGTTGGTGTCAGGTGAATCTCTGAGTTGACTGACTTGAATTTCTCTGATTATTAGAAATGTTGAGCTTTCAGTGTAATTGTTAATACTTTATGTTTCTTCTTTTGACACTGTTCATATAATTTGACTGATCTTTAATCCCTTGGGGGAATTGCTCTTATTCTTATGATGTTTATTGCTTATTCATTTTGGATGTTAGACTTTTATCAGAAGAGTTTAATTTAAAAACATTTTGTTTTTTTATTCGATTGTACTACTTGTTGGGCAAAATCTGTTTTAATGTAATCAAATTTAACTATTTTATTTCTTGTAATTTAAATTTTCCCTTTCCACAACTGTGAAAGATATAACTTTTTCCTGTTATCTAGCTTTATGTGTGTACATTGCATTTTTTTATATTTAGAATATTTACCCAGTTTCAATTAATTATGGTGTCTAGTATGAGGGTCTAGTCTATTCCAATTTTCCAAAAAATTGCTAAACACTTTAACCAAAAGTTTTCATTGAATAGTGAATTCCTCTGTGACTTGTGATTCTTTGTTTATTGAATGCCAGATTATAAAATGTGTCCAGTTCAAGTTTTTTATCAAATGTATTCCACTTTTCTATTTTTTAAACCACTAACAGATAGTTTGCATAATTACTGCTTAATGGTGTAACTTGAGTTTAGTGTATAATTTCCCTTCTTTTTTCTTTTTTTACAACTTTCTCTGATATTATTGATCTTTGTTTTTCCATATGAAGTTTGTTACTTTCTCTAATTCTTAATTCTTTCTTATTGGTATTATAATTAGTGTGTCATTATATCTATAGATTTATTTGGGAAACGGTAATTTTTTGGTATTAGCTCAGCTTATTTACATTCAAATTTTACTTCTTTGTCCAGTTTTTAGTTCTTGATTTATTTATGTAAACATTGGTTTATAGATGACTTTATGAAATATATTTTTAGGTTATATGTTTTTAGATTATTGCCAGATATTTAACACATTTTTTGTTATTTCAAATAATATTTCTCTATTTGAAAATTTTTATTGGATGAACTATAATGATGATAGAAGAATGTTGATTTTTGTAGTTGATCTAATATACCTTTTTGGTTGAAATTGTCTATTATCTTAAATAATATTTTGTTGAATCTCTTATTTTTAAAAGTAAACTCTCATATTGTCCATAATTTTTTAAAACTTCAATTTACCAGTGCTTATTTCTTTAATTTCCCTTTCTTGTCTTGTTGCTATGGTTAACTTTTATAGAGCAATAGCAAAAAAAAATTATCAACCTTAATCTTCTGCTCAGTGGAAATGACTTTCATATTTTCCCTTTACAGGCAGTTTTGGCTCATAGATTAAACAAATGCTTACGTTCCTATACTTTTGAGTAATTTTAGAATGAATAGCTATTGTATTTTATCAAAGGATTTTTTGTTTTTGTAATAATCTTTTAGTATTCATTTTTTTGTGAAAAGTGATTTAGTATGCTAATTATTTTCTTGATATTGAACTGTTCTTGCCTTCTAGTATAAGCCCAACTTGATCAGAATCTCTCTATCTGTCTCTCTGTCTATCTGTGTCTGTCTGTCTGTGTCTGTCCATCTGTCTGTCTATCATCTCTCTCTCTTCCATTCTACATTAATTATTCATTAATGATGTTGGTCCAGAAATCTATTTCTCTGACTTATTCTTTCCTGGTTTGGATATCAGGTACATATCTGCCTTGTAGAATGACTTCAGTAAAATACTGCCCCCCCCCCCCCCATTTTTGAAAACAATTTGTTTAGCCGATAGATGATTGGTTCTTTGATCGATAAGTGTCATTGGTGAATCCATTTGATCTTATTTTTCCGTGGCAGTTTATTAACCTCTAGTTCTTTTTATTTTTTCTGATATTAAGTTATTATATAATCTATTTCTTATTTTGTCAATATTGGAACTTAATATTTTATAGCCATTCATTCTTTCATGTTCTTAGCTTTGTTCCATTATTTTCTAATAATCTTCCTTATTTCTTGACTATTTTGAGGTACCCTTCATCTTTTTTTTTGTGATTTGGTTTTTAGTTCTCTTATTTTTATTAAATTAGCTACATTTGAACTAGCAATCCTTAAAAATGCAGTTCCTTATTTTGTATTTTTTTTGGCTTTCAATTCTGTTTTTCTCATTTGAATTTGGAGACTTTTTTTTGTGCTTGTTTTTGGTTTATTTTTTGATTTTATCAATTTTAAAGTTGAAATATCAACTACACAACCATTTGAGGATATATATTTGCTCCCAAGAAATGCTATAGTTTCACCTGATATATTTTGATCTGTTATATTATTATGACATATAATTTGTTATTTGACCCAAATCTTTGAGTCAAAATGAATATTTAGTATCCTTAGGGATATGATATTTGACAATATCTATATTATTCATTACTATTTTAATTGTTATCCATAACAGTATTATTTAATATTATGCTTTTATTTAAAAGTTACTTAGAGATTTGATCAATCCTTGCAAATTTCCTGGAATATATGAATTAAAAGCAAATTAGTGAATAAAATCATACATTTTCAACATATATCTATGACACAACATTTAAAAATATATCGTTCAATTTTGTAAATTTTTCTTATTTGTTTTCCTGTCTGACTTAATGGATTTCCAAACTAGGATATTGAATTTCTCTCACTGTTAATATTATTTTATCTAGATCCTTTTGTAACCAGTTAATTTTTCCTTTAAAAATGTACTTGCAATCCTTATAGATGCCTATGTATTTAACACTGAAATACTCTTTACAATCAATGGTTTCTTTAATCTCACATTAGTGACATGTTCATCTCTCTTCATTTTTTTCTAACTTTGAATTCAGTATTTTCTAAAATCATTATAGTAGCTACTGATCTTCTAGAGTTAGCTGATCCATAATATTTCTCCCCCAACCTTACATTTTAAATCTGTGTCTTTCTGTCTGAGGTGTGTTTTCTATAAGCGACATATTTTTAGGTTTTATATTTTTATCCATCCTTTAATGATTTCCTTTTAAAAAAAAGATGACATTAGAAACTTAATATCAAACATCAGTATAACCAATTAAACTTAATTTGCAATTACTTGCTTTGAACTAAATTTGTATCCCTGATTATTAGTTGTGCTGATAATTCTTGGAGTGATTTAAAAAAAACTGATTTGTGTTTTCTCTTGTATAAATTGCTTGTTCATATTTCTTGACCATTTATCCATTTATTTCTTGGAACTGCCTTTATACATTTTATCAGTTCCTTATGTATTTGAGATGTCAAATTTTTATCCATCATATTTATTTTTAATATTTTCTCCAGTCTGTTGTCTTCTCTAGTCTTTTCCTTGATTATGTTGTTTTTTGTTGTGCATATATTTTTATTTTAATGGAATCAAGGACATCTATCTTGTCTTTAACAATTCCTTGTATTTTAAAAATTAAACCCTTCACATTCAAATAAATATATTATTCAGTTTCTTCTTTTTTCTTAAAAAGATTCCTTTAAAATTTAAGTTTATCATCTAGCTAGAATTCACTGAGGCATATAGTATATTATGTGGATATAAGACCATTTCCTGATGAAATTCTTATCAATTTCCCCAAGAACATTTCTTAAATAATGAACTCTTTTTCTTTTACTGCTTTTCATCAACTCTCTTTCCCCTTAAATCTTCCATCATTATTAGCTGGTCTAAAATTCCATCAACGGAGCTTCATACTGTTAGCTTAAGACTTCAGTATCTATTAAGAATCAAATGCCTATGGGAGGATATGGGCAAAACTGATTTTGTGAGATTCATTCAGGTATTGGCAGGGCTGCTAGAATGTTGATGCTAAGCATCTATTGGCTTGGAATGACATAATATGTAATGGACTCTTGTTAATATCTCTCCTTTCTTATCCTTTGATTTGTCTGGAAAGACTAAGCTAGAACCCTATTACAGTCTCTACCCATTGCTGGGAAATTTTTTTATAGAGTGAGAATTGATAGAATAAGTACTTTTCTTAAGCCCACTCTTAAGAAAAAAATAAAGGGAGAGAGCCTTATTGTAAGGGAGCCATAGGAGGATTGGGCTATTTGGACTGGGGAAGGAATTCAGTTTCAGAAAGTTTTATAAATGAAATCTAGACTAGTTGGAGTCAAGTCCTTAAGTGAGCAAGTTTCTGCCTTACTTTAGAACTGAGGGATAAATTCACTTAAATGTTTCCAAAGAATGTTAAATAGGTTGGCAAGTGGTCTAGGACCCTATTTGGTTATACTGCTCTAGAAGAGGCCACAGTTGTACTTAGCCAATGTGTAAAGGATCATTTGGAATAAATCAGTTTTGTTCTAGGTGATTTCTGTAAAGTCTGATGGTAAAACATTACACAGGGTAGTGTCGACTTCTGGAGGTCAGTTAACTGAGATATAAATGAAAGATGGGCACATACCTTTGTTTCATTCCTCGCATTTACATCACTAATGCTTAGCACCCTGCCTGATGTGTAGTCATAAGTTGATTGATTGCTAACCTACTGGGGAAAAGTAAGAGCATCTTGAAGTACTAGTTGTTCAATGACTGTGGGCAAGTCACTTACCTGAACCTTAGATTCTTCATCAAGTAGGAAAAATACCTGTAGTGGCTACCTTACAGAGTTATTGTAAGGCTTACATGAAATAAGCCCCTACTACCAACCAGCCAACCAACCAGCCAACCAAACAAACAAACAAACAAAACCTCCTCAAAATCTGAAGCTTTCCAACCCCCGAACCATGTTTGGGATGTAAAGCACTTGACTAATTTCATAATGCTAGATAATTCATTGTTATTATTGAGACCTCATTCCCTTTTCCTCATTGAAAAGATTAAATCATTTAAGGGGACTAGTGGGTTGTTACAGAGCTTCTTTCATTTTATGACTATTATATGAATTAACTTAGATTCCAGGGTGACACACAACTTTAGAAAAACTTATCAGTAAAGGTTTCCAGAAGGAGAAATGAATATGAAATATACTATAGGAAGAAAAATCAAATGGAGGAGCATTAGAAAAAGATAAATTATAGTATGCGGTATGGAGAAGTACAGTTGAATAATTTTAAAACTTTGGGGAATATTATTTGGATAAGATACTTTTTTTTCTTTGGAAGGGGGAACCTATGTAAAACAGTGGTATCAAACTCTGATGGAAATGGATCCCTATGGGTTGTGTGTTGATGTAGAAAACCATAACTGTATTGCATTATATCTTTATTTATTTTGTTAAATATTTCCCAATTATATTTTAATCTTATTCTGGCTACATTGGGAAAGGCTTGGTGGGCTGTGAGTTTGATACTCCTGTTGTAAAACTTTATGATTATGGACTTGCCAGAAAGACCACACTAAATTAATGACAAGTCCAAATTAGAGGCTGTTTTTAAAAAGCATTCATAAAACACTTTTGCTAGAACTGCCCCGTACACATGCCCTTTAAGATGTACATGGAGGCTCAAACTTCAGAAGTAAAGTTACCTAGATACTTGGAGCAGCGTTTAGTTGCTTTAGGGGGATACTACAGTTATATCACCTCTATTAGCTAGGATTCATATAGCACCTATTACATGCCAGACAAGGTACTAACCTCGTTGAAGCATTTGATTCTCACAGTAGCCTTGGGAAGTAGGTGCTATTATTATACCCTCTTGCAAATGGAAAAACTGAGGTAAACAGGAGTTAAATGACTTGTCCAGGACCACACAGCAAGTGTCTGAGGTTTTGTGGTCTTTGATTGCTTTGTCATCGCAATTAGCCATCAAGAAGTTGGCGATGAGTGCTTTTTCATCCTGAAGGAGCCCCAAAGCTGAGCTAGCTAATGTGGTGAGCTGGGACAGAAGCAGTTCTGTGCATGACCGGTTACAAAAATGTTACAATAAAGGAAATAATGTCGTTTAGAGGAAAATATACTTCCTGACAGAAAGCAAGAAAAATGGGTCTAAGCCTGTTTTAAAATTCTGAGAATTGGATGTTCATGGCAGTTTTGCCACTACTAATTATGTTGCTGCTTCATTTTCCTCATCAGTAAAATTATCTAGCATTATGTACCATTGGCCTCTAAACTGTGCAAAAAGATCCTTGTCAGCCGCACGTTGACTTAGAAAGCTCCATATTTGCATTAGCATGATCTCATTAGCATGAGGGGTGAGGAGAAGGACGACTTCATTCCACTTGGCTGCATGTTGACCACTTCCATGTGCAGGCTTGAGGAGATTCTTAGGTAGGTGAGCTGAGCCTGTACTTAGAGTCCCTGGATATGTGTGTGTGTGTGTGTGTGTGTGTGTGTGTGTGTGTGTGTATGTGTGTGTGTGTGTGTGTGTGTGTGTGTGTGTTTACAGCATATCAGTGACTTAAAAGGGATCCTAAGAGGGACATATCCAGTCTTGGAAACTACCTTGTAAGTTCAAAAGACTAGAGGTCCTGCGTTTCTTATTCAGGGCTGACAGGAATTAAGGGAAGTTTCTACATTAGAGAGGATATACCAACAAAGAGAAGAGTTCAACTGCTGTTCTTCCTTGCCAGAAGACATTTTTCTTGAGGGGGACAGTGCAGGGTACAGGGTGAAATGTAACAGTGCTTATTAAGCCTTCTTCTAACTTGCTCAAATTTAAACATTAAATTTCAGCTTACTGGGAAGATATGACAGTAGGTATTACTGCTGCTTATTCAAGTCTGTCAGTGCACAAACAGTAGTTATAAGTTACTGAATACTGATTTAAGTCCTTCTGTCAATGGGAGTTGGTGGCTCTTTTGTGTTAAGTGTAACTTTTGTGTAGAGTAAAAAATAACATTCCCATTCTTGGTTCATGTTGTTCATGAATACCTGTTTACTTACCATTTAGGGAGACCCTAACATAAACTTTAAGTAATTTATTTTCTCTGGTTGCCAAGATATGGTTTTAATAAGTCAAAGAATGCAAGAAAAGGAGCCTGACCTTTCTTCTAGGTGGTAAACCCAAGGACTGAATTTGATTTACTTACAATTTATGAGTCCCTAGCAGTGAGGCTCCAAAGTAGAGAGGGAGAAGTTATAATACCCAATCCTGTTGGATCCAACATTGAGTTCTAAAAGTTAAATTCTTAAGAAATTATTTTAACTAGAAATTTTAGAAAGAACATTAAAATACTTGCAAAGGAATAGATAAGAATGATAAATATAATAATTGTTTGTATATAGGATTCTTTAAAGCTATCTAAATTCTTGAAATAAATTATTATAAACACTTAAATATCCCATGATCCTAAGATTCCTCTTGTAATCTTATTAATTAATGTCTGCGAATTAATTTCTAAGAAAAGGTAAATTTCATTCCACCCTATGTTCAAATTATTAAAAATTCTAGATTAGTAAATTGTAAAATGAGTGAGATTTCCTTGTGTGGTACGTGGGTCCCCTCTTCCATTTTAATCCCCAGAAAACCATCCTACAGAAATCACCTTGTGGATTAGCTCCTACCCAAAGCTTAGATGATGAGATCTTTCTAAAGTCTTTATTTTTAGTAGACCAATCAGATAATCCACTAGTTCAAAACAAAAGATATTTTATCAAAGGGCGTAACAAAATCAGTATTAAGAAATTTTTCACTGCATGCACAGTGGCATACTTTCTACAGCACCAGTTGGGGAATGTAAATCTATCGGGAACATATGTGACGAGAGAAAATCTGTGCCTGGGGCAACTCGTACCCTCCACGGAAGAGAACCATTGATACATTCTGAGGAGTCTACTCTGCCAAGCAACTCTGCTGGGTTATCACTCTTTGCTGCCATCTGCTGGTGTAAAACTGCAATATGTTTCTCAGCTACAGATGCTCTCTGGTTCAGTGTGGTTTCTTTACTCTGAGGGGGTGCAATTTGTCAGTTTTTAAGCTTATAGCCCCCTGGACCATCCTGAGCTCTTTTAGGATGCTTGCTACTATGACCATCTGAATAGATGGTCCATTAATTTGTAGGGACGCAGATTCCTTGATTTAGAGCTGCAAGGGGCTTTAAAAGTGATCTCATTTAGTCTAATCGCTTTCTAGATGAGAAAACTGAGGCCAGAGAAGTTGCTCAAGTCATAATGGAAGTAAGAAGTAGAGACAGGAACTCAGGATCTCACAGCCAGATGAAGCATACTTTGTGATCTTTTGCACTTCTTTTCTCCTGCTGCAGCTCAGAATCTCCCAGTTCAAACTTAGAGTTTGTCACAGAGAAGAAGAAAAGCAGTCGTCTTAATACATCCTTTGGAATATCATATTTAAAGGAAGGACAGATAGGATCGCAAGAAATGAAATTCTATAGGGTGAGTCATGGAAACACAGAATTTGAAAATAGCAAGGGACTGCAATGGTCATCTAGCTTAACTATCACACCAAAGGAATTCCCACTATAACATTCCTGAGAAGCGGTCATCCAGCTTCTGCTTAAAGACCCTCTCGGAGGGGGAAGCCACCACCTCTTGAGGTTTCTTCCAGATTTGTAAAGCTCCAATGGTTAGGAAGTTTTTCTTTACATTGAGCCTAAATTGACTCTCTGTAATTTGCACTCATTCTTCCTAGTTCCTCTGAGACTAAACAGAGCACATCTAATCTCTTCCGTATGACAGCCTATCAAATACTTAAAGATAGCTATCATGCCCCTCTTCCAAATCTTCATTTTTCCAAGACAAATATGTCTAGTTCTTGCAACTGAACCTTATATGGAATGGACTCGATACCCTTCATCATCATAGTTTAGCTTCTCCAGATATTCTCCAGATGAACAGTATTCTTCCTAAAAGTCAGTGCCCAGAACTAAATAAAATACTTCAAGCACGTTCTTAGCTGGAAAGAATATATCAGGATTGTAAAATCCTTATGCCTGGGAGTTATGCTTCTCATAAAGTAGCCCAACACTGCATTCACTTCCTTGGCTTCTATATCACATTGTTGACTCATATTGAATTTGTTGTCCACTAAAATTCCGAGATATTTTTTAAGATAAACTGCTTTCTAACCATATCTATCCCATTGTTTATTTATGAAATATTTTTCAAACTCAAGTGTAAGATTTTGCATTTATCCCTATTTAATTTAATTGAATTTTATTACTCTCTATCCAACATTCTAGTGTAAGTTCTTTTTGAATCCTGACTTGATTATCCAGATTATTTTCTATGCATCCTAGCTATGTAACATCTTCAAATTTGATAGGCATGCCATCTATACCTTTATCCAAGTCATTGATAAAAATATGATCCAAGTAGTCATCTATTGGGCACTCTACCGGACAACTTCTAAGTTGACATTAAACTGTTAGCTACATTCTGGTTCTGACCATTCAACCAGTTATACATCCATTTAATTATAGCATCATTTAACTCACTCTCCCTATTATTTTTTCATAATAATAGTGGACTTTGTTAAAAAGTGACATTGTTAAAATTTAGGTTAAAATATATTTATAGCATTCCCCTGAATTACCAGTTTAGTAGCCCTATCAAAAGGAAGGATTGTTAATCTGGCATAATCTCTTCTTGATGAAGTCTCCTTGATTCTTCCTGAAAACTATTTCCTTTTCTATATTATCACTATCCATCTCCTAAATAATGCATTCCAGAATTTCCCCAGGAAATAAAATCAAGTTCATTTGTCTACAGGTTGGTAATCCCTTCCTTCCTTCATTCCTTCCTTCCTTCCTTCCTTCCTTCCTTCCTTCCTTCCTTCCTTCCTTCCTTCCTTCCTTCCTTCCTTCCTTCTCCCTCCTTTCTTTCCTTTCACCCTCCCTCTCTTCGTCCCTCCCTCCCTTCCTTTCTTTTGAAAATTGGCAAACTACTTTGTCTAGTCTTGAAATACCTCTCCCACTCTACGTTATTTTAAAAAGACTACTAACAATGGCTCAGCAATCCTATCTGCCCGTTCTTTCTAGGTTACTTGAACTCATCAAGGATAGTGAGCTACTTTCTTGTGATCTCTTTACTTATTTTGAGCATGAACACCTTTATTTTCTCTGATTTCCTGTGCAAGGGTCATTCTCCTTTGCACAGAAACTGAAGCAAAATAACTCAAGAGCTCTGCCTTCTCTCATCAGTTGTCATTATTCATCCACCCTCAGGCAGTGGTTCCATCCCTTTTCTTTTTGATCCTTTTCGTTTCACCAAGATTACTTTAAAAACATTACTCTTCGTTTTCTTCATCAGCCTCAGCTAATTCTGTGCTTTATTACTTCTGACACTATTTTCACAGCACACTTCTCAACTTCTGTACATTGCTTCTGTTATGCAGCCATGCTTCCATCTTCAATATGTATCTTTTAAAAATTCAGGTTTTAGGGTGAGTCCTCTCTATTGGTCTCTTCAGACAATGCTCCTTTTTCTTCTTCATTTGATTTTTTTTTCCTTTGTGTCTTCAGAATTTTCTTCACAAGGGCTTTTCATCTACACTTAGTCCCTGAGCTGTTTAGCATTTTTTCTCAATGACTTGGATAAAGTTATAAATGGTGTGATTATCAAATCTGCAGAAAACCCAAAGTTGGGAAGGAAAGTGAATGAAGAGAATGACAAAGTCAAGATCCAAAGGATCTTGACAGGTTTGAATATTAGGCTGAATCTAAGATGAAGTTCACAAGTATAAAATGGGAGAGCCATGTGTAGATAGCAATTCCGAAAAAAATATATGGGTGTTTTAGTGTATTGCAAGCTTCATATGAGTCAGAAATATGCTGTAGCAGCCAAAAAAAAGAACCCTTAAAGTACTTTTAGAGTGTCTTAGGAGGAGCATCATACATAATAAAAATGAAAGACTAAAACAAAATTTACTATGCATCAGGTGAATCCCTGATACAATCAGTTGAATCCCTGATACAATCATGATCTCTACAAAGCAAAAACTAAAATTCACAATTCACAACACAAAGATAAATAAAGAAATTATGTAATGCTGAAAGAAAAATAGAAAACAATCTTATTATAATATTAAGCTCATGTGTTCCAAATGCCAGAGCATTTATATTCAAAAAGAAATATTTACTTCAATTTATAGGAAGATAAGGTGATAACACATTGACAGTAGACCTTAATGTCTCCCTCTCAGACTTGGACAAATTTAACAGAAATATAAACAAAATGGAAAACACAAAATTCATGGTAAAATGAAAGCTAAAAGACTTATGACCTTTTCTAATGGGACTACTGAAGACTATATATATATGTATATATATATATGTATATATATATGTCTCTGCACCACATTGAGCTTTTACAAAAATTAAGTATTAGGTCATACATTACAAATATATGCCTTAACATAAAAGAAAAGGAATAGTAAATACAGGCCACAACACAGTTAAAATAGTAATCAATTCTGAGAATACAAAAGATTGATATAAATGAAAAGTTAATAAGAAATCCTACATGTTGAGTAAGTCAAAAAAGAAATCATGGAACCAATTAATACTTGTGTAAGAGAAAACTATAATAATGGAAAAACATAACAAAATTCTTGGGATGTAGCTAAGACAGTCTTTGAGAGAGGGAACTATCTCTCTCAAAACATACATTAACAAAATATAAAGAAGATTAATGACTTGAAAATGTATTAAAATTTAGAAACCAAACAAACCCAAAATAAGCCCAAAAAAGATACTGAAAATTTTATGAGAACTAGAGAAAATAGAAACCAAAAAAACTGCAGAAATAATAAGCAAAACCTAAAATTGGTTCTTTGAAAAGACTTATAAAATGATTAAACATTAAGTCAATGTGATTAAAAATAAGTCAGAAAATCAAACCAGCAAAGTAACGAAAGAGAGTTCCATTTGAGGTGTGTACAGCTCTAATTGATGGAAATTTCTTGCTTATGTGGAGACAAAAATCTGTCTTTCACTAACTTTTATCCATTTGTCCTAGTTCTATCCCTAAGATCCAGACATAGTAAGTTCAACTTAATTCAACATCCATTAAATGGTGACATTGTGTAAAACATAGTGCTTGATACTGGGAATAGATAAAAAATAAAATAATCACTATCTTATGAGTGTTTATATTTTACTGAGATATGGAACATATACATGAGGAAGTGAATACTAAGTGTGTACAAGGTACTACAGAGTCATTTCAATAAGGAAAGAATGTTAAGAACCAAGGGGTTCAGGAAAGCTTTGTATAGAGAGCAGCACCTAAATTGTACCACTGAAAAAGTGGGAAATTCTAAGACACTGAGACAAAGAGGGTGGACATTCATATGAATTCTAGCTTTAGAGCTAGAAGGGATTTCTTGAACCCAAATTCCCCTCTCCATTCCCACATGTTTTATAAATGAGGAAACTGAGAACAGAGAAATTAAATGATTTGTCTAGGATCAAATAGTATCTCAGGCAGGATTTGAACCCAGGTTTTTCTGATTGCAAGTCTGGTCACCTCTCTCGTTCAAGATATGGGATAATTCTTGGGGATAATTACAAGGGGTAGGGCATAAAATGTCACTTAGGGCACAAGTTGCAGGCCAGTTCAACCACAGCAGAGTGTAAATGGCCATAATTTTAAATAAGACCGAACAGGCAGTGAAAACCAGATTGTGGAGGGCTGTAAAAGCTAATCTGTAGATTCTATATTTTATTCTAAAGATAGTAAAAAGCCAGTTTAATTTTTGAGTAGGGGTTTGATATGGTCATATATTGACTTTAGGAGCCTGGAATTCTCTCCCTCTTCATTTTTTTTTTCTCCTGGACTCCTTCAGGTCCCAACTAAAATCTCACATGCTAGAAATACTCCCCCTATTTCCCTTAATGCTAGTATCTTTCCTCTAAGGTTATTACCAATATAACCTCTCTATCTCATCTTTGCACATCTTTTTTCACTTGGTGTCTCTCCCATTAGATTATGAATTCCTTGAGAGCAAGGACTGGGTTTTTTTAAAAAATGAGTTCTGTTTTGGACACTGAATTAAAGATTCCTATGTGATGTATGAGTAGGAATGTCCAGCTGGCACTAGTAATGTGAGGCTAGAGTTCAGGAGCCATCTGCATAGAAATTATAACTGAACTCATTCAAACCAATGAAATCACCAATGGAGAGAACATAAAGAAAGAAGAAAAGGTGGCCCAGAGCTTTGGGGGACCCCTATACTTGGTGGATGGGATGAGGGTAATGTTCCAATAAAGAAGACCGTGAAGGAAGAGTCCAATGTGTCTTTCACAGGGTGGACCTTTAAATATTTGAAAGTCATGATCATGTCCCCACTAAATTTTCTTTCTTCTTCCTCTGTAGAAATGTTTTCCTTGGCTTTCCAGGATTATCTTCTTCAAATTATCCATGATCACTGTTTTATTCATATTTTAAAGAGCAAAATATCCCCTCAACCCTGCACAACAGTTGGTAGAGATACTAAAAATATATTCAAGCTATTTTTTTTTTGCGGGTAAAATCTTTTTTTTTGTCTGAAAAGAAATAACAAAAAATTATACTTGCAAAATGCATTGTTTCTGAATAGTATGTATCTTGATTCAAATCATCAAGAAACTTCTGCCAGATGTCTCTGACAGAGCCAAGTGAGATCCAGGCCCCAATGATTATGTCTCCTGTGTTCATATGTTGAAGTGTGTATGTGTATGTGTGTGTGTATGTGTGTGTGCATGCATGTGTGTGTGTTTATGTGTGTAGGGAGAGTGTGGGTGAAAACTGGACAACTTGTATCTCTCCTCATAGCAAACCCATTCACTTCAAGAAAGGAGAATATTAAGGATATTTCTTATTATAAACAACATATTTTTTTGCAAGAGCTGCCTGATGCTGCAGAAAGCCTCTTCCAAAAAAGCAAGCATGCTTCCCTCCCTCCCTTCCCCAATCCCCCTACCAACATATGCCTTTTCTTCAGTTCTTCAGGCTCTAGGAGACCATGTGCTTTGTCAGAATTTTGGCTTGAAGCTCAGTGACTTCAAACCATGCTGAACACATAGAGATTGACCCATTCTATCCTTTTCTGTTCAGGCTCAACCTTAAATTCAATCCACTTTACTTCATTAAATATTTATTAAGCACCTGTCTTCAAGGCATTATGCTAAGTGCATGGTATACAAGGACAAAAATGAGACAGTTCCTGCCTTCAACTAACTTGTATCCTTCACATAACTACAAAGGGTCATCCTACCAAATTTCACCTTGTCTGAATCTATCCGTTGTTCATCCAGCCTGTAAAGATTTTCCAATCCTGACTTTGTCATACAGTGAGTTAACTATTCCCTTTTAGCTCTGGTTCATCTTAAAATTTGATAAACATACCAAGTCTGATTAAATGACCATTGCAGAATTAAAACACAGATCTCTGGGGAACTCTACTAGAGACCTGCTTCCATGTTCAAATCCCAGATGTGGCACATGCTCGTGAGACCCAGGACATATTACTTAATCTTTCTAGATCTTGATTTCCTCATCTGTAAAATAAATAAGATTAACCTTGATGACTACTAAGGCCCATTCCAGATCTAAATCTATGCTCTTGTGGCCCTAAGTTACCATCAAATCCTCCCAATACTACTGTCCTTTAGGCACCATTTCTCCATTTTGTCTACAAGAGAAACATGAGTGACTTTGTCAAATACTTTGCTAAAATCCAGGTAAACTACAGCTTCTCTGATTTGCCCTTTCAAGAAAAGATATGAGGTTAGTTAGGCCTGAGCTGTTCTTAATAGTTCTTTACAATGGCTTCTTCCTTTTCTAGAAGTTAATTAGTTATCTTTTTAATAATATGCTCTAAAATTTTGCTGGGAAAAATGATTGGCATATAGTTCAAAGATTCCATTCTATTCCATTATTTGAAATTGATCATGTATAGTCTTGTTGATCAGTAGCTTTCAATGATCACTGATAATGGCTAAGCAATCATATCTGTTAGTTCTTTCTACCAAAAGAAGTAGTTGCTTGGGTGGGTCTGGTGACTTGAACTTAGCTAAGGCAGCAAGGTATTCATTTGCTGTTTTCCCTGTTAACCTTGGGTGGCAAAACTTTTTAGTCAATTTTGCTCTGTATTTTCTGCTCCAAAAATTATTTTCCTTGATAAGAAAGCAGGATCAAAATAAGAGTTGAGCAGCTCTTTTTGTTTTATTCACTTAAAAAGCTATGGTCCTATCCCTTCTTTGACACTTGGAATATAATTGAACTCTCATACTCTCTCCCTTTTAAATTAGCTTTCTTCCTAAGGCTCAGCTTCTTTTAAACTTTACAATTTTGGACACCATCCTTACAGAACTATACTCTATTTTGTTTTCATGTTTTATTACTTATCTTTTCTTCCATCTTCTGTAAAGTCTGGTGCTTTAGGTATTAAAGATGAATTATATTCCTTTTATTTTTTTTTTAAATGCTTACTCAGGAGAGGATTCTAGGAAGATGGTGGAGTAGCTTAGAAAATTCCAAGCTCTCAAGATTTTCCCCCACAAAAGAGAGAAAATAGCATCTTAGGGCAAATAAAATGTGTGTAAAAATAAATAAGAATAGGGACACAACAGGAACAATTTGAGAAGACCAGAAGAAAAATCCCAGGAAGAGGTTTGGTCCCTGTGATAAGCAAACACCTCCTGGCTAGGTAGGGTCCCCTTCAACAAGAAGCAACAAGTCCTGGGGTTAGTTGGTTTGAGTGGCTACCTCAGCCCCAGCCACAGGAACTTTTACCCCTAGGACAGTGAGGAGAGTTGAGGTTTGAGCCCAGGAAGATTGAGGGAGCCTCTGCTGATAAGGAACAATAGACCCACACTCCCAGTGAGTACAGAAGTAGTGGTACAGAAAGTCCCTAGCTGTGGGCACTTATGGGAGGCTGGAGGTTTGGCTTTGGTTTCAGGGTGGAGGGGACAACTGAGATCTGGGGCAAGAGACGCCATTTCCCATACCCCAGGGCTATTACCACAAAAAATGCATAGGCAAAGAGGAAAGAAACTAACCATAGAAAGCTATTATGGGAATAGAGATGACTGGTGTTAATCTTCAGAGGAGGATATTGAAGTAAAGAAACCCCCAAAGAGTAACATCAAATGGTCACCTGCCCCAAAAGAATTTATAGAAGATCTTAAAATAGACTTTAAAAATCAAATGACAATGAAGGAGGAAAAACTAAAAAAAAAGAATAATTCAAGAAAAGCAAGAAGATTATGAGAAGAAAGTCAACCAATTAGAAAAGAAGATCCAGCAAATTAAGGAAGAAAATGACACCTTGAAAATTAGAATGGGTCAAGGTGAAGGCGGTGAAATTATAAATAACTAAAATATGAATATTGAAAAAATAGAAGAGAAAATGAATCATTTTATAAGAAAAACAATAGATTTGGAAAATAGATCAAGGACAGGAAATATAAGAATAATTGGACTAACTGAAAGTTATGATCAAAAAAGGAATCTTGAATAATACAAGAAATAATTTAAGAAAGTTGTCCTGAAGCATTAGAATAAAGGGGGAAGTAGAAATAGAAAAAATCCATTGATCACCACGTAAAAGAGATCCTATGAGGAAAACTCATAGGAATATCATAATCAAATTCTGAAACTTCCAACTCAGGGATAAAATACTAAAAGCAACAAAATAAAACAATTTAAATATGATGGTGCCACAATTAGAATCACACAAGACTTAGCAGTGGAGACATAAAGGACTGCAGGTCTTGGAACACTATATATCAAAGAGCAAAAGAATCGAGGCTCTGGCTGAAAATATCATACCCAGCCAAGTTAAGCATAATTCTGAATGAAAAACAATGGATATTTGATCAACTGTTTAACTTTCAAGACTGGTAAAAAAAAAATGCAACAACCCTGAACTGAATAGAAGATTTGACATACAAGAGCCAAGAGAAATATAAAGTATATACCAAAGACTAAGGGATATAAGACTATAAGGGATTAAATGAGGACAAACCATTTCCCTTTTATATATGTAAAATGTAAAGCATATGTCTAAGATTCTTATTAATAACTGGGTAACAGAAAAAAATTGGGATAAACTTGAGTATGATATAAATTTAAATATTAAAACCATTTAGGAACAGATAAAAAAGTAATTATTTTATACAAATGAAGTGCAGGAGGAATCATCGATACAGAAATATTAGATGAGGGAGGAAGGCTTGTAGTTTGGTAACTTACTTTCATTGAGAATGGGTTTAAGAGGGAACAATACATATATATTTAGAAGAATATAAAAGTCTTCTAAATTCAGAAGAAATAAAATGGTAAGTGGATAGGGAGGGGGATAAGGGAGGAATATTTAGAGAGGAGGGTGAGAGAATAGGTAGAAGGTGGGCATAGAAGGATATTTAGATTTATAGGAATGGGAGGATAAAGGAAGGATCATTGGAGGGGGGTAGGCAAGTAATAGGAGGACAAGGTAGGGGTTGAAGTAAAGTAGAGGAGGCAGGAGAGATAGGAAACAAGAGATATGCACACACGCAAGAACAAAAATCAGGAGGAGAATTTGGGAAATATATGTCTATATATGTATGTCTATATGTGTATGTATACATCTGTAGCTATAGAGAAATATATTCAGAGTTAATTGTGGCCTTCTTGGGTGGGGGGCAGGGAGAGGAAAAAAAGAACAAAGTAAAAAAATGCACAGCATAGGATAAAAGAAAACTTACCAGGAAGCAAAGAAAAGATGAACAGTTCTCAATACAATGTGTATTATTTATCATATAGGCTTTCTTGAAATGAAAATTTATTGTCACATTTTTTGAATCCTTTCATTTTCTGCTATGCACATGGCATGTGTTTTTTCTTTCTTTGCATTTAAGTTCCAATATTTAAGTTTATAATATGTTTTTGTTTCTTTTCACTATTCTGTATTTGTGTTCTGCTGTTAGTCTAAAATAAAATAAAAACCTTCCTCAGTATGACAGACTTTGAGTACAAAGTTCACCAGCGGTAGAGATGGACTCATTGAGATGCTATTAGCATCATGGCTTCTTAGAATACCAAAGCTAGGAGGGACCTCATTTTACCAAAGAGAAGTTGAGTCCCAGAGAGATTGTGTGACTAGTCTCCAGTCATAAACTAGTAAGTATTGGAGCCATGATCCAAGTCTAAGTCTCCTCCTTTGTCAGGACATTTCCCTTTCCCCTTACTGAGAGTACCCATACTCTACAGAAAGATACACTAGAATTCCACTGGTAAAATCTTTTATCTCTTGCTAGGCTAATTTCAGCTGGCTTAACATCATACATTGGCAGTGGTAAAAGGGATGGGAGCTAGTTTGAATTAAATGCTTGTGTAGTTTTGATGTGAAGACCTCTAGTGATGGAGAACCTCCCTGCCTTATAAAGCAGTCCATTCTACTTTTGTATAGCTTCAACTGTTAGACAGTATGGTACAGAAAATAAAGTGCTGAATTTGGAGTTAGGGAAATAAAGGTTTGGATCCTGTGTCTGACACTCACCAGCTGCGTGACCATGGGTAAAACTCTTTGAGCTTCAGTTTCCTCATTTGTAAAATGTACCTATGTCACAGGAATGTTGTGAAACTCAAGTGAAACAATGCATGTAAAAAACTTGGTAAATTTGAAGGAACAAAAGATGTGGAGCATCAAGGGAAATAATGAAAAAAAAAGTAGGAATGAAAGCAGAACTCAAATAATATTACAAAGCAGTCAGGCTACAAGCATTTATTAAGTGTTTACTATGTGCCAGGCATTGTGGTTAGCTCTGGGAATGTAAAACAAGGTAAAAAACAAAACAAAAAACCAGTCTCTGCTCAAGAAGCTCATAGTCTTAATGGGAGCTCTGTATAAACATGTTATATATAGGATAAATTGAGAGTGGGTTGGTAATCTCAGAGGGAAGGCACTAAGATTAAGGAGGAAGACTGGGAATGAATTCTTGTGGAAGGTGAAACTTTATTTGAGACTTGAAGAAGCCAGGTAAGACAGGAGCAGAAAGGAGGAGGGAGAGCATTCTAGTAATGGGGAACAGCCAATGAAAACACACAGGATGGTAAGAAAACCAGTGTCCTTGAATTGCAGAGTGGAGAAGAGTAAAGTGTGGGAAGACTGGAAAGGTGGCAAGGAATCAAGTTATGAAGGACTTTAAAGCCAAACAGAGGAATTTATATTTGAACCTGGAAACAAGATAGAGCCACTGTAGTTTATGGAGTAGGGACAAGATATGATTAAATCTATGCTTTAGGAAGGTAACTTTGACTGCTGAGTTGTGGATGCACTGGAGTGAGGGGAGACAAGGCAGGAAGATGAGTCAGCAGGCTTTTGCAGTAGTCTACATATGAGGTGATAAGGACATGTATGAAGGCGGTGGTGAGGAGAGATATTTGCAAAGCTAGAATTGACAGGACTTGAAAAAGTTGGTTATAGGGGATGGAAGTCAGAGAGATTGAAGAGTGACTAGGGGACTAGGAGGATGAGGACACCCTCCACAATAGGGAAAGTAGGAAGAGAGAAAAGTATTTTTGGGAATGATAATGGACACATTTTTGAAATGCTGAATTTATGATGTTCGTTGGATCTCTAGTTTGAAATGTTTAGTAGGTAGTTGGAGATGTGAGATTGGAAATCAGGAGGAAGGTTAATGCTGGAAAAATAGATATGAGAATGATCAATATAAAGATGATAGTTGATGAGATCACCAAGTGAAATAGTATTGATAGAGAAGAGTACCCAGGGAGGAATCTTTGGGGATAGTCATAATTAGCATGTGTGACCTGAATGAAGATCTGGAAAAGGAGTAGGCGGGCAGGAAAAGATCCAGGAGAAAGCTTTGATATTGACAAATACATTGAAAAGTACATCACTGGCCCAGTGTTTACAAGACAGAATGAGAGATATACTCTACTATTGTCCTCGGTCTAATAAACTCTAAAAAACTGACCTATGATAAAACTGTTCATTTGACAAAACTGCTTAAAAAATTCTAGGAGAAATGAGGCTTAGATTAACATCTTACACAATATTCCATAACAAATTCAAAAAGGCTATTGACCTGAATATTGAAGAACATACCATAGAAAAATGAGAGATTACATAACTTTTGTACTTTAGATAGGGAGTGAATTCTTTCCTGCACAAAGGATAGACAGATGTTTTCTAAAAGAGAAAATAGATAATTTGATAACATGAAATTGAAGAGCTTTTACTTGAATAAAATTAATGAAAATAAAATAAGAAAGGAAAAGGTAAAGGGGAAAAATCTTCTCTTCTCTGATATGGTTTTAAAGTCCAAGATACATAGCCCACTAACAGAAATTTATAAGTTCCAAAGCATTTCTAAAAAGTTTATTTTTAGTTTTCAACATTCATTTCTACAAGTTTTAAATTTTCTCACCTTTCCTCTTTCATCCCTCCCCAAGACGGTATGCAATATGATATGGCTGTATGCATACATTCATATTAAATACATATTTTCATATTAGTCATATTGCATAGAAAAATTATAATGAATGGGAGAGAAATGAGAAAGAAAAAACAAAACAAAACAAAAACGTAGAAAATAGTTTGCTTCTCTCTGCATTCTGACTCTATATTTCTTTCTCTGGATGTGGATGGCATTTACCATCATGAGTCTTTGGAATTGTTTTAGGTCCTTGCTTTTTGCAGAAGGGCTAAGTCTATCAAAATCAGTAATCACACACTACTGCTGTTTCTGTGAACAATATTCTCCTGGTTCTGCTGCCTTCACTCACCACCAGTTCATATAAGTCTTTCCAGGATTTTCTGAAGACTGCCTGTTCATCATTTCTTACAGTACAATTGTCTTCCATTGCATTCATGTGCCACAGCTTGTTCAGCCATTCCCCAAATGATGGGCATTGCCTCAGTTTCCAGTTCTTGACCACCAAAGAGAGCTGCTATAAGTATTTTTGTACACATGAATCCCAAACCATTTCATAGCAGATAAGTGATCAAAGCATAAAAGTAGTCTTCAAAAGAAATGTGAACTATAAATACTCATATGGAGAAATGTTTCTGATCTCTAGTAATAAGAGAAATGCAAAATAAAACAACCTCAAGTTGTACCTCACACCTAGAAAATTGTCAAAGATGATCAAAGATATGACAAAACAGTGTGCCCTTTGGAACGTGGAAATATGGGTACACTAAGTGTTTTGTCAAACCATCATGGAAAGTAGTTTGAAGCTGTCAAGAAAAATGAACGAAAAAGTCCACACCCTCTGACTCAGAGATTCCATTTTTGGGCATCTACCCCATTAAGATCAATGACAAAAAGAAGGGTCCCTGTAGACAGCAAGGTTTTTATAGCAGCACATTTTTTTTTGTGGGAACAAAAAACTAGAATCAAATAGAAACTCATGTACTGAACAATAGGTAAACAAATTATGGCATATGAATGTAATGGAATATTACTGTATACTGTAAAAATGATGAATACAGTTAATCGAGAGAAGCATGGAAAGACTTATATGAACTGAACTGATGCAAGGTGAAGTAAGTAGGACCAGGATAATGCAATGATTACAATAATGGTGTAAATTGAAGTGTAAGTATAAGTTGAATGAACAGCTAAATTTGAATCTGAATCCTGAATAATTATAATGCTAAACTTGACCCCTAAGAAGATATATGAGAAGACATCTTGTCCCCAAGTTTTTGAAATATTGTTTTGTTTTGCTGAGTTTTTTTCTCAGTTATAAGATGACCTCTCTAGAAGGAGTAACAGAACTGCAGACTATTTAAAAATAAAAGATATTAATTAAAATTATCATAAAAAGAATAAAAGTGCTATATACATAACAAGGTCTTAATATGGATTCTCAGGGTAAATTAAGTTGTGCAAATTTGGATGAGTCCACCTCATCTTTTCTGAATCTGTTTTCTTATCTATAAAATGGAGGTAATGATCTCTTTTTGACTGTTTGGATTTTTGCTAGTAACACAAAATTAAGTCTCTTCTCACTTTATGTTCTCATTGCCTGTCTCTCACACCTGGAATGTACTCCCTTCTTACCTCTGTCTTATAGAATGTCTCTATTTCCTCAAGACACTACTCAAATATCCTCTTTATAAGTATAGATTTAGAACTGGGAGGGACCTGAGTAGTTATTAAGAAGGTGAGTTTTGGCCTAATTTAACTAATATGTTGAATATTTAAATATACTGTTATTACTATCCTCTTTCATAGCAAAGTCCAGTAGTCCTTAATCAGATACTGTAGTAGATATGCTTTTCCTAGACTGCCATGTTTTTCCCTAACCCTTTTTGAGTTATATGGTCTGGAGGGATACCAAAGGAGTGGGTGAATCAGATGGACTGATTGATAGACAGATCCATTAAAGCAGATGCCTGCTGCTATACTATGGGCCACATATGCATAATAAAATGAAAACAGACACGTTGACCCAAAGCAGTGCATGGTAATGGGCAATCTGTGTGCCACATTAAACAAGACTTTGGGATGGCAGCATTTTGGGGCTTGCCAGACTAAAAGTTCAAATCTTCATGGTTGTGCATCAATTTTCACTTGAGTGATGGAAGTGTGTGTGTGTGTGTGTGTGTGTGTGTGTGTGTGTGTGGAGAGAGAGAGAGAGAGAGAGAGAGAGAGAGAGAGAGAGAGAGAGAGAGAAAGAGAGAGACAGACAGAGAGAAAAGAAGGACAGGAGGGAGAGCAGAGAAAGAACAAAAAGACAACAGAAAGAAAATGAGGGAGGGACAGAAAAGAGAAAAGAGAGAGAATGAAAGAGAGATGAGGGAGAAAAGAGGGAGGAGAGATGGGGGAGAGAGAGAGAGAGAGAGAGAGAGAGAGAGAGAGAGAGAGAGAGAGACAGACAGACAGACAGAGAGAAAAGAAGGACAGGAGGGAGAGCAGAGAAAGAACAAAAAGACAACAGAAAGAAAATGAGGGAGGGACAGAAAAGAGAAAAGAGAGAGAATGAAAGAGAGATGAGGGAGAAAAGAGGGAGGAGAGATGGGGGAGAGAGAGAGAGAGAGAGAGAGAGAGAGAGAGAGAGAGAGAGAGAGACACAAAGAGAGAGAGAGACACAAAGAGAGAGAGAGAGACAGAGAGAGAGAGAGAGAGAGAGAGAGAGAGAACGAATATAAATCTTGCTTCAATTCAATCCAGCAACACTTAGTAAGTACTCAGAAGGTACAGAGAATTGTGCTCTGTACCACTTACATAAAGATGAAATAGAACAGCATCCCTTTCCTCAAGGAGTTTGCAATCTAATAGGGATGATTTACCAAGGACACAAACATGTGTGATACAGAGTAGAGCGTGAATTGTACAAAGAAGTGACGGCATGGGACCTGAAAATTTGAAGAGGGAAAGAACCCTTTCAGCTGGGAAGGATCAAGGGGAACTTAGAAGGTTGATGTTCAGTCATTTCCAGCAGTGCCTGACTCTTCATGACCATATTTAGGGTTTTCTTGGCAAAGATACTGAAGTGGTTTGCCATTTCCTTCTCCAGCTTATTTTTCAGATGAAGACACTGAACTAAAGAGGGTTAAGTGACTTGCCCAGAGTCACATAGCTAGAAAGTGTCTGAGTCTAGATTTGAACTCAGGTTTTCCCTGGACACCCTATCCACTGCACCTCCCAGCTGCCCCAGGTAGTAGGTGTCACCCCCAAATTGTTTTTTGGAAAGAGGAAGGGGTTGTGACAAGAAGATAGTGATAGATTATTTGGACATTCCCATTTGCCTTTCACCCCAAAATAATCCTTGTGTCTCTTTCCAGTGCCTAACCTGGCCCTGGTGCAGAAACAGCTCATCTGGCAATTGCATTAACTATTTCAGGCTTCTAGCGTGTTCTTTTGGAAGAGTTTTTATATTGCTTCGGTATAATAATCACACCCCATGGATCTGAAAGAATTACCACGGTTTCTACAAGTGCTTGAATTACAGTGGAGGAGTAGCTCAGGCATGTGGAGACTCTGACTCATTGACAGGCATTTCAATCCATGTTACTAATATGTGAAGCCAACAGAAATGGGGCCATTGGCTTGAGGCCTTGTGAGAAAGAGAAGTTCTGCTGTCGTCAGCTCAAGCCTTGATCCTGATTGTCTAATTGACATGACAGCACCAAGTTGGGCCCCTTGGCTTGCAGCAAACTGAGAGGGAGCTGCAAAAACCAAAGGGCAGAAATGTATGCTCCCAGTGAACACGTCCTTTGTTGAACCTGCCCTCTCCAGAACTTTGACTGTGACAGTGTCATTGATTCCTGTGCCCTCATTTCATTAATGGCATCATTACAGGTATTTCCACCACAGATAGCTCGAGTTTCTAGGACTTAATAGAGATGATACCTCTCATTGCTTCTCCAAATTAGAATGTAAACGCTTTGAAGGCAAAGAGTATTACATTCTTTTATTTTTATTTCCAGGTATAGCTCAGTGACTCACATAGGATAGAAGGTTAGTAAATGATTATCATCTTGATGACTTATTTTATAGAATGATCGATCAATTTTAGTAATTTTTTTAAACCTTAATGAGAACTGAGCTTTTTTGTTCAGGACTTTTGAGAGTACTTCCCTGAGGAGAGGGTGGTCAGACTCCTTGGCATCTTCTGGAGGATAGTGTGGTTTCATAGATTAGGGATGTGTTGGTTTGTTCATACTCCAGGGGATGGATATTGTGAAAGGAGCCATCCCTTTGTATTGGGAATGAGTTGGTAGGTTTGGTTTTCATGGGAGGTGTTAACCTTTGTGCTGCTTTTTAAGACAGATCTAATAAAATTCCTTTGGCCCCTTTTGTCTTTTTTTCTTTCTTGGCGAGATCCTGAGACTAAAAGACCAGTGTGTGTGTGTGTGTGTGTGTGTGTGTGTGTGTGTGTGTGTGTGTGTGTGTGTGTGTAAATGTATGTGCAGGGAAGAGGGACAACGTTCCATAAAGGAACCGTTGATGGATGCCTTGGGGCAAAGTCATTAATATATTCTCCCTTTCACCTCAAGTTACAGTATTTCAATTTTATTATTTTTTAAAAAATGTTTTGATAGGTTTTGTTTTTATATCATTTACATTTCCCAGTATTTATTCTGGAGAATCATTGTAGCACCATGGATAGGGAATTTGCTTTGAATATAGTACAACATGGGTCCAAGTCTCCCTTCTGACAAATACCCTGGCCAAGTCACTTAACCACTCAATACTCTAGTCTAGGCAGCTCTCCATGACTAGAATTTGTGGAAATGTTGACCTATGTTGGTAGAGGCAATTTCTGCATATGTATCTCCCCATACTAATTAAATCACAGGTTCAGTTCCTATCCTTCTCCTTTTCTCTCCTTTCTCCCTCACCTAGAGCTCCACCCATTAATACAAGTATAAAGAGAAAACCCCCTACATATTAGCAAAAACTAACACACACATCAACCACGTCTAATATTTTATGTAATGTTTTCCATGCTAATCAAGGCTCTACACCTAGAGCTGAACACAATCATTTCCATATGATACAAAAAAAGAGCCCTAGCCTGAGAAGCTTGAGACCTGAGCTCTAAGCCCTGGTTCTGTCACTGGTTAGCTTTCTGCCCATGGACAAGTCACAATAAGGCTCTGGCTCTCAGTTTTCCCATCTGTAAAATAAATGGGGTTGACTGGATGTTATGCCTTCTTGAGTTAATATTTTGTGAGTTTTTATCTTCTTTTCAAGGTTTCCCTCAACTTTTTCCTTCCTTATTTTAATACTTCCTTCAGTATTTTAAAAGCATCAGTGATTAGGCAGCATCTTTCCTGCACTTTACTCATGGTTATGGAAATGGTCTTCTGCATAGTTAGTGTGTGTTGTTCATTTCTCCTTAGTCCAGTGTTGAGAACTTTGACTCTGGCAGTGCCATTGAGTCCTTTATCATCATTTCATTAAAAAAAATTATCCTCTAATTAGCCCAGCTCTAAGTGTAATGCTTCAAAAAATCATTGCAGAAACATGTCATATTTTATTCATTCTTTCTATAGAGCCATCACTGCAGAGTGCCCATTAAAACGAAAGTCCATTGAAATTGCAAATCTTTCCTATTTCTGAACTCTGAAGAGGTATATCCAATCATATTGAAAGCCTGTGTTATCCGTAAGCTTGACTCCTTTGTTATTTTCTTCCAGTTTCTCTTATCATTCATATATTTATAGCAAAGGGTCTTTAACCTGTTTTGTGTTTTATGGGCTCCTTTGGCAGCCTAGTGAAGTCTATAGAGTCCTTCTAGAAAATTGTTTTTAAATTCATAAAAGAAAACATAAGATTTCAAAGGAAACAGATTATATAGTTTTCATTATCAAAATCTTAAAGAAAACGTTTACAAACTTCAGGTTAAGAAGCCATCCATTGCTGATAACAATTACTCTTAATGAGGGATAAGGTAAATATTTTTGCTACTTCCTGTAAGTGTTCTATATTGTTCATTTCCTGATGTAGCAGATAATTCTGCCAGGACAGTTGTTTTGTCTGTTGTTTCACAAACACAGAGTACCACAATCATTGTACAGTCAGTTAAGATTTATCTCAACTCCTTTCTTCCCTGGTGGAGGCAAGAGATACAATGTCTATATGAATCATGCTTCCTGTTCTCAGGGAGATCACAGTTCCCACAGTTCTGTGAGGTAGACTGTATAGTATTTCCCAGATAAAGAAAATGAAGCTAAGAATGAATGGAGTGGATGAAAGAATGAAAAGCATATAGAAAGAGATTACTATATCCTAAGCACTAGAGATACAAATTCAAAAGTGAGACAATTCTCTTGCACAAAGATCTTACCTTTTTTTCCTCCAGGATTTAAGTTTTTTTTGTTATTCTGAGTTTGACAAACATTCACAAACACAAATATTTCCATGTACAAAGAATAGAAGAAGAAACTGAAAATGTCTACTACTTACAGATTATTTAAAAATATGATTAATTCAATAATTAGTTCCAAAGTTGTCATATTTGTCTCATCACTTACGTGCATTTAAAAAACAACATCTTCTGATGCTCTTTTTATTTTTTTATTTTCTGGCAACACTATCGTGACCCCTCGACTCTCCTCTTTTCAATTACTCTTCTCAAACCCTCCACCAACCTTCCCTTGTAACAGTTAAGCATAGTCAAGGAAAATGAATCCACACATTGGATTTGTCTGAAAATTTTTATCTTATTCTGCATCTCTAGTTCAAAACCTGTCAAGGAGGAAGGAAATAAGCATTTATTAAGGCCTACTATGTGCTAGGCACTGTTCTAAAGACTTTACTCTTATTCTCATTTGATCCCCGCAACAGCCTTAGTAGGTAGGTGTAATTATTACCTGAATTTTACAGTTGAGGAAACAGAGGCAAATAGAGATTAAGTCACTTGCCTAGAACCACTCAGCTAGTAAGTGTCCAAGACTGGATTTGACCTCAAGTTTTTCCTGACTCCAGAGCAAGTGCTTTGTCCATTGTGTTGCTTCAGCTGGGGGAAAGCATGCTTTACCATCTATCTTCTCGAGTCATGATTGTTCGATACAATGATCAGTGTCCCTTTTGTTCAAAGGTTTTTTTTTTTAAACATCGTTATGGTGAAAGTATAAATTATTTCCCTGGTTTTGTTCATTTCAATCTGCATCAGTTCATACAGGTCTTTTCAGATTTTTTTGAATATGGTTGTAATTTCTTATGGTCCAAGGACATTCCATTCATTCAACCACTTACTCCCCAGTTGGTGGACATCTTCATGGCAACAACAAAAATGCTATAAATATTTTTGTATGTATTGGTCATTTCACTCTTGGATCATGTTGAAGCATATGCATAGTAGTAGTATCTTTGCATCAAAGAATATTCACAATTTAGCAACTTTTGGGATATAGTTCCAAATTGCTTTCAAGAATGACTGAATCATTTTACAGCCCTAACAACACTGAATTAGGCTTCTTGTACCCCTACAGCTCCTCTAGCAATATTTCTTTTCAATTTTGTGTATGAGGTTGAATCTCAGACTTGTCTTACTTTGCAGTTCTCTTACTATTATTACATCGGAACTTTTTTTTTGCTTCATGGATGATAGCTTGAATTTATTCCCTTAAAAACTGACTATTCATATCCTTTAACCATTCATCTATTGTAGCTATGACTCTTGTTATGTATTCGAATCAGTTTCCTATATATCTTATATATAACATCTTTACAGAAAAATGTGCAGCAAAGATTGTTCCTAAGTTAACTGTTTTTCTTTTAATATTAACTGTATTGATTTTTGTTTGTGCAAAGCCTTTTCAATTTTATATAATCAAAATCATTTGTTTTATCTACTGTGGGCCTCTCTGTCTCCTGCTTAGTCAAGAACTCTTGATGAACAGTTGTGAAATGTATCTCCTTCCTTGCTTTCCTAATTTCTAGTGATCTGACTTTTTACATTAGGTTATATATTCATTTGGAGTTTAATAAGGTATATACTGTGAGATATTGGTCTAGACAAGGGGTTGGCAAACTATGGATGCTGGACCAAATCCAGCATACTACCTGTAGTTTGCCAGTCTCTTACTTAACCAATTCTGCCTGATTGCTTTCCATTTTTTCCCAGACTTTTTTTTAAAATAACAATCCCTTATCACAGTTGTTAGGGTTTTTAGGTTTATTGAAAACTGTGTTAATATATTCCTTTGCTCCTGGATGTTATGTATCTTATCTGTTTAACTGATCAACTTTTCTATTTTTAACCAATATAATTTTTTTTGATGATTGCTTCTTTGCAGATATAGTTTAGTATATATCACATATTATTAGGCCCTCTTCCTTCCTACTTTTTCATTATTTCCTTTGAGAGTCTAGCTTCTTTGTTCCTCTGGATGGATTTTAAAAATTTACTGCAGCTCTATAAATTAACCCTTTGGTAATTTTGTTGTTATGACTAATTAAATTGATTTTGATAGTATTGTCATTTTGTTTTCTTATTGACATGCCCCAACCATATACAATTAATATCTCTCCAGTTTGTCTGTTTTGGTTTCTATAGAGTATTTTGTAGTTGTATTCATATCGTTCTTATGTGTGTGTTTGTAGGTGGACTCTTAAATGTTGTATACATTCTATAGTTATTTTGAATGAAATTTCTCTATCTCTTCCTGGTTTTTTTTCTGTCAGTCAATAAACATTTATTACATACCTACTATATGTTTAGCACAAGGTATTGTGCTAAGTGCTATTGATACGAGGAAAGTTAAAAAAAACAAAAAACGAACAATCCTTATCATGAAGCTAATAGTCTAATGGATGAGACAACATGAGAGCAACTATGTACAAACAGTATACAAGTTCAATTGAAAATAATCAACAGAAAGAAGGCACTTGAATTAAGAGGGGACAGGAAAAGGCTTCCTGTAGAGGCAAGATTTCATCTGGAACTTGAAAAAAGTTAAGAGATAGAGTTGAGGAGGTAGAGAATTCCCTGCATGAGGAACAGTCAGTGAAAATGCTTAGTGTTGAGGGATGGAATTTCTTGTTTCAGGAATAATGAGGAAATTAGCATCACTGGATTGAAGAGTACATGGTTGGTGTGGGGTGTATTGGAAAGGTAAGGAGAAACAGGTTATGAAAGGCTTTGCATACCAAACAGAAGATTTTATATTTGATCCTGGAGGTGATAGAGAGACCCTGGACTTTATTGAGTAGGGAACTGATATGTGTATTTTAGGAAGATCACTTTTGATTGCTGAATGGAGAAAGAATTGGAGTGGAGACAGTATGGCAATATACAGTATGGCAATATAACAGTCAGACCAACCAGCAGTCTATTGATGCAATGAGGACCTACAACCTGGGTGGTGGTAGTGTCAGAGGAGAGAAGGAGATGTATAAACATATCTCATTTTATTGAACTTTATTGCACTTTCTAGACATTTATTATAAATTGAAGGTTTGTGGCAACCCTGTGTCAGGCAAGTCTATGGGTGCCATTTTTCCAACAGCATGTGCTCACAGTATGTCCCTGTCACATTCTGGTAATTCTCACAAAATATTTAAAGCTTTTAAATTGTTATTATATCTTTTGTGGGGATCTGTGATTGGTGATCTTTGATGCTACTATTACAATTGTTTTGTAATTTGCCAGGAATCCTGCCCATGTAAGATGGTGAACTTAATCAATAAGTATTGTGTGTGCTCTGACTGCTCTACCCACTAGACATTTCTCTGTCTGTCTGTCTCTCTCTTTCTCTTTTTTTCTCTCTTTCTTTCCCTCCTTGGACCTCCCTATTCCCTGAGTCATGACAATATTGAAATTATGCCAATTAATAACCCTGCAATGGCCTTTAAGTGTTCAAGTGAAAGGCAGAGTCAATACTTGTAGCAACTCTTGTTGTTATACTACACAGTAGTGTAACAGCAAGCACTCCAACATACACAGAGGGACCTGCTATCACAAGTTCTTAGATCTGCATTCATAAAAGGAAAGCAACTTTCAAGGGTTTAACAATCACTTAAATCAAGCACATGTATCATTCCTTTAACCAAGCACATATATCATTCACCTAGTTCAGGGAAGTTAGAACCCTGAACTTCAAAGAAAATACAGAGAAATCAAAGATCAACAGACATGGTTTCCTCTGCTTGAATTCAACAGACAGGTCCAACTGTCTGACCATAGTTACCAGAGAGGAAAGCACCAACATCTGGGTTTTCAAAGTCAGGGGACTCCTTTCACAGCTTCCCAAAGTCATCATCTGGACAAACAAACACTTCCAGTCAGTAAGCCCCAAAGTAAAATCTCAACTCAGAGTACTTATACCTTTTTTAGAGCCAGAGGGCATTACAATCCTTGAGAACCAGTGCCTTATTAACAAAAAGCTTGGGCCTTTCCACAAATCTTCCCTAATCAAATTCCCATTAATGGTTGGGGGAGATCTTTAATCACATTAAAATAATTAATAATACAAATGCATATACTATTTTTAGTTAAAGAAACTCTTGTTTCTGTACTTTACTCCTTGTAAAGACTCTTGATTGATAAAGGCAGGATTCAAACTTGAGGCACTTGATTATGTTAAAACAAAAACAAAAGATCCTATTTTGCTTGCCATCACACATAGTCCTCTTAACTTTCAGCAACCATGACCCTCAGTAACAGTCATCAACACTGAGGCAAGACCCTTTGCCAGTAAAAAAAGTATAACTCGCTGAAGTCTCAGATGGTAGGATTTTTTTTTTTAACAATGAAGTGTCTTAAATTAAGGTATGTATATATATTTTAAAGATATAATACAATTGTACACTTAATTAGAATATAGTGTAGTGTAAATATAACTTTTCTATCCATTGAGAAACCAAAAAGATTCATGTGGCTAGCTTTATTGTCCTATTTGCTTTATTGTGGTGGTCTGGAACCAAATCTGCAATATCTCCTAAAGTATGCCTGTTTGTAAGAGATTGTTATGAAGATAGAATCTACAGACCTTAACCACGGATTCCATATGGGAGTAATAAAATTATATATGTATACATATATATATACATATATGTGCATATGTGTGTAAGTATAGATACATATATATGTAGGCTAATGATTTATAATGATTTATATTATATCCTGCTACTTTGCTAATATTATTTTTCACTTAAATTTTAATTGACTCATTAGGGTCCTTTAAGTATATATCATATCATCTACAAAAAGCATTTATCTGTTTTTTCCTTATACTTCCCTCATTTTCTTTTTCTTGCCTTATAGCTAGATTTATTACTTTCTGGAACATATCAAATAATGGTGGCAATAATGGACATCTTTGTTTTACCCCAATCATTTTTTTTTCTTTTTAGAAGCAATCATGGTTAAGTGACTTGATCAGGGACTGTTGGAGATCAGATTTGAACTCAGATCCTCAATTCCAGGGTTGGTGCTCTATCTACATTGTATTACCTAGCTGCCCTTTTACCACTGATCATAATGGGAAAGCTTCTAGCTTTGCTCCATTACAGATAATTCTGAATCTCTGGTTTTAGATAGATATTGTTTACTTTTTAGATGATTATCATTTATATATCACTTAAAAGTGCTTTACAGTTATTATCTCATTTTATCTTCACAGCAATCCTGGAATGTAGGTGATATTTTATCGTGTGTGTGTGTGTGTGTGTGTATATGAGAGAGAGCCATTTTTCTTATGTTTTGTGTGTATGTGTATTTGTATATTTTAATAGAACTGTGTGCCACATTTTATTCAAAACTTTTTCTGCAACTGTGGATATGATTGTGTAATCTTTATTGATTTTGTTATTACTAACAGAAGGAAAGGGTGGGAAATTTACTTTTTTAATATCCATTGGGTTATTGGCCATTTGTACTTAGTGACCAACAAAGTGGACTACATCATCATCTCAGGATGCAAAGCCCCTCTCAGTACTGAGGTAGCTCATGTGATCTACCAGAAGTAGGCAAGGATTCCTTATCTCCAATATCTCCAGCTGCTAGAACCAGGAATGCTAAGTAGGGATAGCCCTTGTAGGCCTATTCAATTTTCACTACATTTTGTTTGCTACCTAACCATATATCTTTTTTAGAAATTTGCTGGAGTATCTGTAGGAGAGCTGGGCTCTTCTATAACTTTTCGCATCACCTTCTTAACTAGAAGTCAGTTTATATTCTAAAAGGAGGAGTGACATAAAAGAGAGTTGTAAAGGGAAGGGTGGTTTGCTTTGTGAATTCACTGGGATGGTGACTGGAGCTATAAATGAGTCAATTGACACACCCTTCCCACAAGCAATAATAGCATTAGTTTGATGATAGTTTCTAGAGGAAGAATTAAATGAAGTGGGAGGGTGGTGTTTGTATTTTGCATTGGGGCAGATAGTAAGAGGACCACAAGCATGGATGCCTTGATGCCTGTGTGAAGCACAGTCTGGTTCTGTTATAGTTCAGTTGTTTTTCAGTTGTGTCTGGCTCTTCATGGCTCCATTTGGGGTTTTCTTGGCAGAGATCTTAGAGTGACTTGCCATTTTCTTCTCCAGCTCATTATACAGATGAGGAAACTGAGGCAAAGAGGGTTAAGTGACTTGCTCAGCATCACATTGCTAGTAAGTGTCTGAGCCTGCATTCAAACTTGATTCTTCCTGATTCCAGGCCCCATGCTGTACTCACTATTCCATCTCACTGGTTCTTCTGGGGGATGCCGAACTATGAAGGGATAGGTGAATTTAGTGAATGTACTCACTAAACAGCCTAGTCCTATGGCAGACATTATACAGGTGTGTAGATTGAATCCCTAGGATATGGACCCTGGAGGTCTTATACCTAAAGGTTGCAATGGCAGGGAAGACAACAAGAAAATTCCTGGGGTATGCAATTGGAAGGGATATGAAACAGGATTATGAAATGTCAGCAGGGACCTAAGCTGAAGTCTTCTGACTCCAAACTTACTCTTTCTAGTACACTAGGTATAGGTCATTCTCTTTATTGGGAATATAACTTTAAATTTAGACTTGACACTCTGGCACTCACAAGGTCATCTATTTCCTTTAAGGTAATTTGGAATTAATGTAGGCTGTCAGAAAATCAGTAGCTAAACATGGATTATGTCCACATAGACTCAAAAACCAGGCTGCCTTGAGTCCAAAGGCATGGTTAATTGAGAAAGAAACACACTTTTATTCATTTTTTTTAAAATAAAAAATCAAAGTGTTAAAGTAGCCACATGATAACATAAGATATAACATGATATATAACATAACATAATATATAAAGTACAATGTACTTATAAATCAAGATCTGTATAAATTAATAATTGATTAAAAATTTCAACCAAATTATGAAAACTTGGTGAATATCTATCAGTCAATTAATCAATCAGATACCAAAAACTGATGAAATTCTCAGGGCCATTAGGAGCTTTCGCAGAATACAGAAATCACTGGGCTAGAACAATTGAAAAAGGTTTCATGAAGGTGTTGTTTTTTGAGCTGGGCCTTGAAAGATGAGGAGGATTTGGCCAGGCAGAAGGAGGAATGCCCTTCTCTTGTCCTCCATTTAGCTAGATTCTAGTCATCCTTCAAGACTAAGCTGAAGTCTCTTACATTTTCCCTTAGCAACCAGGACTTTTTTTTCAAGCTGCCTTGGATACAGTCAGCTTTACTAAGGGAATTTTTTAGATCTGTAACAAATTGGTTTCTTGGACAGCAGCAGCATGAGAACCAAAATGCTACAGTGAAAAGAGCAGAGGATTTGGAGTTAGGAGACCTGTTTTCTAGTTCTAACTTTTCTATTTTCTAGCTGTGTGTGACATTGGATAAATCATTTAACCTCCTCAGTCTCAGTGTCTTTATCTCTAAAATAAAGGGAGAGGGAGAGATGATCTCATTGCATGGGTGGAGAGAATTTTTACCCTGAAAAACCAATAAACTATATGGAGCTATTTCAATATCAAATAATTATAAAAATAGTAACTAATTTATGTAGAGCTTTAAGATTTATCCAGACACTTTCCTTCCAATAATCCCAAGTGCTGGTCATCATAACATATATATTAACCCTCGCTTCACAGATGGGGCAGGTGTCAGAGAAGTGAAGTGATCACATAAGAGATCTTAGATATAAGAATTATTTATATGAATGTATTTCTCTTGTATGGTGTGAATACATGGGTGTTGGATCTTCTCTAACTTCTCATTAGAGGGTAAGTACATTTCTATTCCAGTGCCTAGCATGGTGTCTTGCCTGCTACAGGACTGTTGTTAATTTCATTTTGCTGGTAAGGAGGGATCCATTGGAGACCAAGATTATCATTAGTCTCAAGAACCCCGGAGAAGCTGATAGAAGGGAAGAAAATGTAATAGGGTCATGAGGGCTGAGCTGAGAATTCTGATCGATTTAGGGTGAGCTTGGACCTTGGCCCTGCACAAAATGCCTGTCCTACAGCGAATCCAAGCACACAAGTTAGTCTTAAAATTAATTTGTTCTCTCCAAGCTTCTTGGGACAAATACCTAGGTTGGAAAAAATAATGCTGAGTATATTACTAGTGAAATTCCTAGATGGGGAGTCTGGGGATCTGGGTTGGAGTCTCAGCTCTGTCATTTCACCTTTAACGCCCCAGATTACTCATCTGCAAACTAAGGACATTTGATTAGATGATCTCGGAGGTCTTTTCTTAGGTTTTGTCACCTGTGAACTGTTGCATATTTCCAGTGCTATTTTTTCACCTACATGGTACTTACCCACTTGTTATCTAGCTTTGTGGAGGTACAAAGAATATTTTTCTTCTGCAGTCAATCAATAACCATTTATTCAGTCTTTACTATGTCCCAGGCATTGTGATAAGCACTGAGGATACAAAGACAAAAGTCCCTGAATTAATATTTTAATGGGGGGGAATAGCATGCATATATATTATATATAATTAAAAATAATAGCTAGTATTTATGTAGTTCTTCAGAGTTTATAAATTACAAGTACCTCATTTTATATTCCTAACAACTTTTTAAGTAAATGCTATTATTTCTCCTATTTTACAAATGAGGAAAATGAGGCAGACAGAGGTTATATGACTTGCCCAGTATCACACAGCTAATAACTGTCTGAGGCCAAAATTGAACTCAAATCTTTGTGACTCCAGAGGTCCAGAGCTCTGGTTACTTATATGGGGTACTTCTGGAAGCTAAGTCCCCAACTCAGCTCTCCTCAATTTATAGATTGGATCCTTAGGGGAAGGGGGTAATTGAAAGGCTGGTTTCAAAAAGGCATCCTTCAAGTCCTTACTCCTAAAACTATAGGTCACAAACCCCTGTTGGTGAGCTTCCTCTAAACATTGAGTCAGTAGACACATTTAGCTCAACACAGTGAATTAGAAGTACTGAGTATAGATGACTTTTTTCAAGGAGTCCATCTGAGAAATGAGGAGAGATATACTATGATAGCTGGAATGGTGGAATGTAGGGAGAATTTTTTTTAGAATGATGGAGACTAGTATATATTTGTTGATATCATGTAGAGAACCAGTAGAAAGGGAGAGAGTAAAGATGAGAGACAGAGGAGATGATAGGATAATGGTGGTGGTGGGGCAATCAGCTGGAAAAGATAGGAAGGGCTGGTATCACGAGGCCATGTGGAGTAGAGGTGTCAAACTCAGGCATGCCACCTGAATCAGATAAAATTGGAAAACATTTAACAAAACATATCAAAATACGATACAAGGTAGAAAATGTTAATTTTTAAAAGTCAATATGCAGCTTACAGCGATCCATTTCTATTTGAGTTTGACACAAAAGGGTGGTGGACTCAGGGAGAAGTAGGACACTGGAGTTTAAGGAGAAAATATTGAGGGGAAGTAAAATAAAATAAGAATGAGGGGTAGCGAGATGAGGAAAAGAGAAAGGGGCTCTTGATGAATGACCTCATTTTTTCTTGGTCATGTATGAGTCGGGGATCTCGGCTGAGAGGATCAGAGGAGGAGGTACTGGAGGAGCCTTGAGGAAAGAAAAGTAGGTTTAGAAAAGTCGTTTAGGAATATGGGATACAGAATCAATTAGAGAGGAATGAAAAGATTGCTTTGCTTGCAATGAGGGTCTAGTTGAGATTATAGATAATACATTTGTTCCTTCATCTCCTTTTTTAGCTTAAAACTCTTCCAATTAATTTTTACAATACTCCAGGCAAAGACATTCTTAACAGTCCTGTTAGGTGCACTCCACTCTTGACCAGGAACCTATTATTCTGATATCTCAAGTCATAGTTCAGAAATCCATGAAGCATTTTTAAACTAACTCTTTACTGTCCATACTACCCTTGGGATGTGGTAGAGGAGGTTCTCCCTCATGTTCAGTTAAGACTAGAATATTTGAGTTCAATTCTCTTATTTCCTCTCATCCATTCCATCTGTTAAATAGGTCTAGTTCTAATCACCTTTTCAGTAGAGACTTGTATAAAATCCTCTTAACATGCAAAGTTTGAATAAGCTCAGCTACTGAGATCTCTTAACAGCGAGAATTTCACAGGAAGAATTTGGAAATATGAAGGATATTCCCCTAAATGAATATTTTATGTGATGAAATTTTAAAGACAACTTTCAGAAATGATTTTATTGTTCATATCTATGCCTAAAGGAGCTCAAAAGAAACAATTCCATCAGTTAAACAAATAGTTAAGGCAGTGAGAATAAATCGAAATGGTCATTTGGCATGAGGTGGACCTGGGTTTTTTAAATTTTTATTTTTTCAACCAACTGTATTGGCATCAGTAGATATAGCCTTTGTCAGATTGTTTGAGGTCCTTGTTTATGAGGTCTCATAGGAAGAAATACAAAAGAGGATGGATCTCAAGATTTTAGACTTACAAGAGAGGATGACATGAAATTGACTAAGCAGCATTTTTTGCACCTCAGGGGAATGGTTACAAACTCAAGGAAGTTCCTCCAATCAGAAGAAGCAGAGCCCCATTTTCAAAATGCATGTCCGCTTCATTTTGTAATCACTGCCAGCTGCCCATCTGCTCGCTAATGTTTCAGGCTAGCCATGGGGCTTGTAAAATGGTATCCAAATATACCAATACCTCCAATAAACAGATGTAGGAATGAGACATGTCCATGATGTCTAATAACAAGTGCTCTACACTTAAATCTGGGAATTAAAGAAGACAACTCGTTCACATAATTCGTTTATTCCTATTTTCTCCTACATGTCACCTTTAGACTTCATGAAATTTACTCCAGAGCTACAGCTGCAACTCAATGTTTTTATCTGTAATAAAAATATTGTTATAAATTCCCCAATGCCAAATGAATCACTAGAGTTTCACAGACCGATTTTTTTCCTTGATCTTCTCCTAGAGATATTAGCAACTTCAGATCCTAGCACTATTCCTCAGAGTCTGTTTTCTGTCTTTCTGAGATAAAGAATTCCTTGATTTGAGGGCAGAATTTGTCTTGAAGGACTTAATTAGAATCTCTTAACAGATAATTTTTAAAAGTCAAAGCAATGTAGCCTAAAAGGTCTTATGTTCACCATACCTAGAGACCCATGAGGGACAGTGAATTGAGCAATGGATTGGGAATTGATCTAGAGTATTCCCAGATTTTGAGCGGGAAAAGGATCTTAAAGGTCTTCAGATCTAGTTCCTATTTATAAATGAGGTAGCCAAGTTTGAATTTAAATTCAGCTAATTACTGTATGACCTTGGGTAAGTCATATAATATCTCTGGGCCTCAGTTTCCTCTTCTATAAAATGAAAGGGTTGGACCTTTGTAGGATGACCTTTTCAAAGTCCCTTCCAGCTCTAAATACTATGAACTGGCTTTGATTTTTAAAGACTTCTTTCACTGATGCAAAATGATGAAAGCCCTCTTGTGGACAAAATTTTACTTTTTTGGATGTGTGTGTGTGTGTGTGTGTGTGTGTGTGTGTGTGTGTGTGTGTGTGTGTGGTTGTGTAAATAATTGCCCAGGGACATTGGGCACCTAAGGGAAAGAAAAAGTGTCCACTCCTATTCTGAAAATACTAGAGCAAATCATATGACATCTTAATCTTTATTTTGGATAGTATGACACCAAAATATTGCTACTTTTTCCAAAGAAGGCAAAATGAAACCTGAATTACAATAGCCCATGCCTTTCCTATAGGTTTTCTCAGCCATGGCACCAGCAGAGCATTATAGATAATGAGCCTGCACACCAGGGACTTAGCTTGATTATCCATGCACACTCTAATCAAATCTGTGATGCACGGAGGCTCTTTGTAATAAGGTTTTACTATGTTTCCTCTAACAAAGAATATAGACCAACCCTAGGAAGCTATAAAAGGAACTGATAGAACTATAAAGGTAGCAAAAACTACAGGTAGAAATAGGTTGACTACCCCTTCAATGGACACATTAAAGAAAATCCACTCTAATCTTTAGCCATTTCATGAGGTAGAAGATTTGTCATGTAGATTATATTATAGGCAAGTTTTCATTTGTATCAAAATCCCCACACTGGGATTCCCCATGTGACAAAATTACAGATCCCTGATGATATGTAGATGTTTTGGTATATACTTTCTTCCTAAACTTGTATAGGAGATTCAAAGACCTGGATGAGGTTTTATAGGTTTCCTAGTCCAAGCTCTCATTTTATGAAGGAAGAAAACTGAGATCCAGACCAGTGACTTGTCCACGGTTATTCAACCAGTCCATGGCAGAGCTAGAATTCCTGATTTCTCAGGTCCATGCTCTTTCCACTACACCAAAATGCCTCACTTGAGGGTACTCATAGTAAACAATTAAAAAAAAAAGTTGTACCTTTGGAATACACATGGCTTGACCAGTAGATCTTATGGCATTGTTACTGAGGATCCCTCAGGACTCCCTCAAAACAAAAGTCACCCAAGATTGTAACTTCTTAAAAGACATTCTTTATTTCAGTTTCAAATTCATGTTTGAATGTAAAACAAACACTTGCAAATGTGATTAAAAAATAGCATTATTTGTGTCTATTGAGTCAGAGCATTTTGGTTCAATGTGGAGTATCTCTTAATGACTGTGTGACCTTGGGTAAGTCACTTAACTTGGGGGCTCCTTTCCATTCTCTGTAAAATGTGAGGGTTGAATCAGTTGGCCTCTGAGGTCCCTTCCAGCTCTAAATGTAAATCCCAAATCTCAAAGATTCATAAATTTTTTAGCAAATGCTCAGAGAGTGCCACTACTTCTGGAGGCTTGAGTGAGCTTTGCCTGATGAGAGGCTTCCTCACTCAAATGCCCAGGGTTTCCTTCAGACAAATCCCCAGAAACACTTGTTTCTTAAGGTCAAGTTTCACTATTTCAGACAATGCTTTCATTTCCAGGCTATTTGAAGATATATTTCTCTGTTGTTTAATAAATGATGCTTGGTTCTTTTTATTTAACACTTCACATTTCCCCAGTGCTTCAAAGATATTAATGAATTATAATCACATTTGAATTTTGTAATCTCTTTCTCTAGCTAATGAACACAAACTGAGGAATCCTTCTAGGGAGTTGTATGAGGCTAGAAGCAAGAGTTGTGTAAGGGAAAGACTCTGAGTTTGGAGTCAAAAGACACTTAATTCTGGCTCTGCTACTTATTGTTTGTATGACCTTGGGCAAGTCACTTCCTCATCCTCTTGAGGTCTCAGTTTCCTCATGTATAAAATAAGGAACCTGAAGTTGGGCTTAATTTTTAATAAGAAGAGCTGACGTTTATATAGTGCTTTGAAGTTTATCTCATTTAATACTGAAAACTACCCCATGTGAGAGGAACTATAAGGGTTATTTAGTCTCCTTTTATATTTTGGGCAACCAAAGTTCAGAAGTTAAGTGATTTGCCCATGTTCACAAAGTCAGTCAGTCAGTTAATCAACAGACAGGCATTTATTAAGTGCTTACTATGTGTCAGATACCATGCTAAGTGTTGGAGAAACAAAGAAAGGCAAAAGAAAGTCTCTACTCTTAAGGAGCTCTCAATTTAATGGATAAGACAACATGAAGACAACTATAATCCAACAAGATATATTCAGGGCAAATTGGAGGTAATCAGCAGAAGAAAGGCATCCAAATTAAGGGGGCAGGGAGGTTATTCTTCAAGAAGTTGGGCATTCTGGCACAGCTGCACAGAACATCAGTCAGAAGAATGGGTGAATATATAGAGTACACTAGTTGGCATATATATATATATATATGTTTATACATATGGACATGTATATATGTGTTTAGATACATACCTACATACACATACTTACACACATGCATATGTATATATATTATATATATATATATATATATATATATATATATATATATAGAGAGAGAGAGAGAGAGAGAGAGAGAGCGCAAACACACTAGTAAGTATTCATAGAACACATGTCATAGGTGACTCAGTTTCTATGTTTCCCAGTCTTAAAATCCTGCCTGGTCTTATAGTGTCCTTAGGTTATTCTCCCTGGGCATATTATTTGTGCTGAGAATTTCACTCCACTGGCCTCCCTGGGCATATGTTGGACATGGTGTTCCGTCCAAGTACAAGACCTTCAGTGCAAGACCTCATGATCCCTGGGAAAGGGGGAGGGCAAAGAGAGAAATATTCTCTAAGAGCTGAGAAGCAGCTTTCTCAAGAGCTGATTTTCATCTCAGTTGCCATAGCTCACATTTCTCAGAGCTCTTGCCTATGTCAGTGGATTCTTCAGAGAATGTGTCATGCTTTATAAAGTCCATTAGGGACATGGCTGATCCTCTCATCAGTCAATGGCTAATTGCCCTTTGATTTAATCAAATTTTTCTTCTCTTCCCTCTTTATATAAAAAGGGATAAGATCACCAAGATAGAATGTATAGAGAAGGAAGGGGCTCTCATGTCATGCCAGTTTCAATTCTTGGAATGTACTCCTACTTATCTCTACCTTGAATGGATTAAAAAAAAAGCATCTCTAAGTGCTTACTATCTGCCAAGTATGCTGGGCACTTGGTATACAAAGACAGAAGTGAAGTAGTCTTTGCCTCCAGGAAGATCACATTCTATCAGGAAGACAACTTGTCCATATATAGAGAGGTATAAAATAGGGACAAGTGATCTGGGGAGAAGACAACAAGTAGAAGGTAGACCAAGCAAAGATATTATATAGAAGGTGATATTGACCTGAGTCTTGAAGGAGACTAAAGATTTTAAGAGACAGAAAGTGAAGAGGAGTGTTCCTTAAGTGGGATAGAAGTAGCTTTAAGAGAGGAGGGGAAGCTAAGTGAAGAAAGAAAAGTAGATCTGTACCAAATTTAGCCAAAGATGTGGCAAGCAGCTACCTTAATTAAGCAGTTCCTTTAACTGAACTCTGTCTTCCCTGGAAGGGTCTAGGCACTCTGTGCTTAGATATATTTCTTTTTGCAGAGCTTTTGATATTTCAAAGAAAAAAAATTTTGATAGAATTACCTAAGGAAACATGTATCTTAGTTTTCTGTTCAAATTATGTATGTGCATGGGTATAAGAAGGGGAAATATATGAGTAAATATACTCTTTGGACATGTATGTATATATACATGCATATGTAGGCATTTTACATAAACACATGTATATATGAAGGCTAACATTTATACAGTACTTTACATATATTATCTCATTTAGGTATGTATACAGAAACACCTACACACACTTACTTACATAAGTATACATATAAAACATATGTTGCAAACCATATAATTTACTAGTTCTAAGATTTATAAACATAATCAACCCTATGAGCTAGGTACATATTTTTACAGATGGGCAAATGGAGGCTTAGAGTGGGAAAGGGACTTGCCCTTGGCCATATAGCTATGAAGTGTCAGAGTCTTGTTTTTAAAATCTGTGCAATCAATAACCATGTGTGAAAGTTTCTTTTATTGCAAAGTGCAGTTGTCCATATGTAGCATGTGAGGGTACAGAGTGCACACACCTTTCATGCTCAGGTTATTGAAACAATACCTCATGAGACTCTTTGTCATCTCTTTTCTTCAAAGGTTCTGTTCTGCCGTGGCAATACTTCTGATTTCAGTGTATCAGAAAATTTTCTTTGCCTAATGGTTGCTTTGGGTTTTGGACTCTTGGTAGAGTAGAGAGAAACAAAGTTTTCTCTCACTGGTCAAGGTATTATAGGATAGTTTTTCTTTTGTAAATGGGCTGAAATTGACAGCCACCTCCTCTTGTGTCAGGTAATGAAAATCCTATCCATCTTTCAAGCCTAGCTTAAATACCCTCTTCCCTTGATTCTATCTATATAACTGGGGTAGAAAAGACCAATGAATCTGGAGTCAGTGGTAACTGGGCTTCAATTTTGACTATATTGGATCATAGCTTTAAAATCTTGGACTACTCATTCCATCTATCAAAGGTTGAATTTCCTCATGTGTAAATTAAGGGGGTGGGAGAAGATGATAAAGATAACAGTGTATGTGTTCCCTTATAAACTTAGCTCTTCCTTTGTTCTTGTCAAGGTTGGGAAGGGGGAACAACAACAGATGGCCAAGAAGCATAATTTATGCCACTTAGGGTTTATTGAGTTCATCAGCATGGGAGTCTTACCCAAAGAAGCAATGACTCCCCGAATGAGTAGAGCCCATGGTTTACATAGGTTTTAAGGAGTGAGGAACAGGGCAGGGAATGTAGCAAAAGTTGATTGGTCAAGGTAGACTCAAGACTGACGTGGTGCCAGTTTCAGGGTTAGGGGTGTTTACCTGAAAGCTGTGGAAGGGCTAGACTGTTTCTTCAAACAGGTTGCACAACAGGATACCACAGCACATCCTACTTTGGGTTACTTGCATTGCAAGTTCTACTAGGAGAGGATAGACATATATGTGTGAACAAAATACAGTGATTCTCAAAACAGAATAACTCTGGATTCACATACTGAACTCAGGGATATGGTCTAGACCAGGGGTGGAGAACTTGTAGCCTCAAGGCTACATGTGGCCTCGAAGCTAAAGATTTCCTCACTTCTAGTCCAGACAAACTTTGGAGGACTTTTCTCCCTCTCCATGGTAGTTTTCTTTTTATAGACTTAAAAACATAATGGTCACGACATATTTATATAGCACTTTATAGTGACAAAGAGCTTTATTTTCATTATTTAATTACATTCTCATAGTAGCTTTTGGAAGCAAGTAGTATGTTAATATCTCCATTTTATAGATAAGAAAACTGAGTCTCATAGAGGTGAACCAAGGCACTTTAATATGGTCTTGCAGCAGATTGTGTCTGTTGTCTGAAGATTAGCTTATATAAGCAAAGGTAAGCTTGTCACCAGAAGGCTAGCTGCCAGGGGATGAATTATTTGAACAGTGATTTATGAAACAAATAAAAGCACAGAATGACCTTCAGAATGTACATCCCTTTTCTGATTCTGCAATGATGGTGGCAGGGTGGCTAAAAATTCCCTAGTTTTTAAATCATCTTCAAACAGTTTGGGATCTTCAGCCAATAACCAGTGAGTTGGAGGCCCGTCATGGCCATTTCCATGAAGTAGCACCAAGCCTGCCTTCACTGAAGTCTCCCATCTTTCCCTGTGGTGCAGAGGAACTGCTCCAAAATTTGTTCTCCTGGAGTATGTGTCTTCTGTAGGACTTAATTTCCCAAGTTATTTATGAAGGGTGGGAATGAAGGAGATGGAAAGCTCCTGAGAGCTTTAAAGAATATGGGATGATAGTGTTCTCATTGATTTACTATTTGTGTCTGTCCTGATGAAAACTGTTTCAATGCTATTTCTTTTTTTTTTTTTAATATAAATTAATTTATTTAACTTTTTACAATCATTTTCACAACATTTTGGGTTCCAAATTTTCTCCACATTTGTCCCCTCCCCACCATTACACCAAGCATTCTGATTTCCCCTATCACCAATCTTCCCTCTATTCTATCATCCCTCCCTTCCCTTGTCCCCATCTTCTCTTTTGTCCGGTAGGGCCAGATAACTTTCTATTCCCCATTACCTGTATTTCTGCTTTCCTGGTAGCAAGAACAATACTCAACAGTTGTTCCTAAAACTTTGAGTTCCAACTTCTCCCCATCCCTCCCTCCCCACCCATTCCCTTTGGGAAGGCAGGCAATTCAATACAGGCCATATCTGTGTAGTTTTGCAAATGACTTCGATAATAGTCATGTTGTGTAAGACTAACTGTATTTCCCTCCATCCTATCCTGCCCCCCATTGTTTCTGTTCTCTCTTTTGATCCAGTCCCTCCCTGAGTGCTGACTTCAAATTGCTCCCTCCTCCCATTGCCCTCCCTTCCATCATCCCCCCACCCTGCTTATCTCCTTCTCCCCCACTTCCCTGTATTGTAAAACAGGTTTTCATACCAAAAAGAGTGTGCATTTTATTCCTTCCTTTAGTCGAATGTGCTGAGAGTAAATTTCATGTTTTTTTCTCAGCTCTCTTCTTTTTCCCTCCACTAAAAAGTCTCCTGCTTGCCACTTCTATGAGGGATAATTTGCCGTATTCCATTTCACCCTCTCTCCTCCCAATACATTTCTCTTTCACCGTTTACCTTAATTTTTTTAAGATATGATCCCATCCTATTCAATTCACTCTGTGCTCTCTGTCTCTGTGTATGTGTGCATGTGTGTATGTGTGTGTGTGTGTGTGTGTGTGTGTGTGTGTGTGTGTAATCCCACCAACTACCCAGATACTGAAAAGTTTCAAGAGTTACAAATATTGTCTTTCCATGTAGGAATGTAAACAGTTCAACTTTGGTAAGTCCCTTATGACTTCTCTTTGCAGTTTACTTTTTCATGTTTCTTCTCATTCTTGTGTTTGAAAGTCAGATTTTCTTTTCAGCTCTGGCCTTTTCATCAAGAATGCTTGAAAGTCCTCTATTTCATTGAAGGACCATTTCCCCCCCTGAAGTATTATATCAGTTTTGCTGGGTAGGTGATTCTTGGTTTTAGTCCTAGTTCCTTTGACTTCTGGAATATCATATTCCATGCCCTTCTCTCCCTTAATGTGGAAGCTGCTAGATCTTGTGTTATCCTGATTGTATTTCCACAATACTGGAATTGTTTCTTTCTAGCTGCTTGCAATATTTTCTCCTTGACTAGAGAACTCTGGAATTTGGCCACAATGTTCCTAGGAGTTTCTCTTTTTGACTCTCTTTCAGGAGGTGATTGATGGATTCTTTCAATATTTATTTTGCCCTCTGGTTCTAGAATATCAGAACAGTTTTCCTTGATAATTTCATGAAAGCTGATGTCTAGGCTCTTTTTTTGATCATGGCTTTCAGGTAGTCCCATAATTTTTAAATTGTCTCTCCTGGATCTATTTTCCAGGTCAGTTGTTTTTCCAATGAGATATTTCACATTCTCTTCCATTTTTTCATTCTTTTGGTTTTGTTTTATGATTTCTTGGTTTCTCAGAAAGTCATTAACCTCCATCTGTTCCATTCTAATTTTGAGAGAACTATTCTCTTCAGTGAGCTTTTGAACCTCTTTTTCCATTTGGCTAATTCTGCTTTTGAAAGCATTCTTCTCCTCATTGGCTTTTTGAACCTCTTTTGCCAATCGAGTTAGCCTATTTTTCAAGGTGTCAATTTTCTTCAGCATTTTTTTTGGGTCTCCTTTACCAAGGTATTGACCCGTTTTTTATGATTTTCTTACATCTCTCTCATTTCTCTTCCCATTTTTTCCTCCACCTGTCTAACTTGATTTTCAAAATCCTTTCTGAGCTCTTCCCTGGCCTGAGCCCATTGGATATCTATTTTGGATGTTTGGGATACAGAGGCCTGGACTTCTATGTCTTTCCCTGATGGTAAGCATTGTTCTTCCTCATCAGAAAGGAAAGGAGGAAACATCTGTTCACCAAGAAAGTAGCCTTCTATGGTCTTATTTTTTTTCCCTCCTCTGGGCATTTTCCCAGCTAGTTACTTAACTTCTGAGAATCCTCTCTACCCCCGCCTCACCTCTAGATCTTCCCAGTTAGTGCTTGGGGTCTGAGATTCAAATGCTGCTCCCCAGCCTCAGGGCTTTCAGCTGGGGGCGTGGCTGCTATTCAGGGTAAGATTAAATTCAGGTGCTCAGGTGGGGGCATGGCAGCCTCCCAGGCTCAGTTCCCTCAGGGGGTTTATGTGGAGACCTTCAGTAAGGGATCTGAGCTCCTGTCTGCTTTGGGAGCCCCTGGCTGCTGCTTACCCCTGCTGCTTCCTCCTGAGGGGGCCTGAGTTATGGAGACACCCCACTCCCCTCTCAGCTGGTCAGATAGGGTCTCTCACTGACCTGTAGCACCTGTGGGTGGAGGGACCTTCACAGCCACTGGAGATTCCGTCCCTGAAGCCTGCTTGGATCTGCTCCGCTCGGGGTCACATGGCCAGGGCAGGGCTGGGCTCCACTCTGGGTCCTGTGCCTGATGAACCTTTGGGGTTGGTTGTTCAGGGCTCTCTGGAACAGAAATCTCCTCCAATCCATTGTTGTGTGGCTTCCACTGCTCCAGAATTTGTTGGGAGTTCTTTTTACAGGTAATTTATGGACTGTGGGTTCGGAGCTAGCATATGTGAATGTTTCTACTCCACCATCGTGGCTCCTCCCCCTTCAATGCTATTTCTTACATGGATCTGTTTGTATGGAGAAACAAATGAATATTGCGGCCAAAATTGTCTTCAGAAGTTCCCAGTTTCAAACTGGGTGGGGGAAAATGAGACAAGATTAGAAAAGTTTCCATCGAAATCCCCCACAATATGAACCTGAGTCCCTGAAGGTCTAGAAGGCACCCACAGTTACATTAATGAAACCATATGGCACAAATTATAGCTTAGTTGAAGGACAGCTCAGAGCTTCTCCTTAGGTCAGCAAAGAAAGGTGCTGGAGATGTCAGCGCCTCAAGGGAAGAAGAAACACCTTTTATGGGAAACATGGTCATCTCACCTAGCAGTGCTCATGTGGAGGATAGACAGAAACAAAACATAGAGATCAGCACAGTGTGAGTATCAACATATTATAAGGTAAAAGAGTAGAAAAATTCTGGGAAGAAAAATTCTTGAAAACATAATCCAAACAAAGTCAGTAACTATTTTGACACTTAGTGATTCCATTTAGATATGAAGTCAGGAAGGATGAGTAGTAAAATATGTTGAAAAATATGGTTTGAGTGATAGAACTCCCAAGATCCATAGACAACTCAGATTCCTCATCCTTTGTAGATGGTACACTTTCTTGGTGCTAGATATAGTGAGCACAGGACCACATCAACAGGGAATGAAGTTGGCTATATTATAATAGTTAGGAAATGACTAGCTGATGATGTGGGCAACATTTTGAAAGGTCCCTGACTGGTTAAACAAGGGTTGGAAAAAGCTCTCTAAATTAGGAGAAATGATAAAGATGAGAAATTATTATTCACAATAACACCTCAAACCTAACTGAAAAATGGAATATGGATATGTATTCCTGCTTTGTAAGTATCAGAATTGTAGAATTCATAGCCCTAGATGTTTTGGAGAGAAGCTCTCTCTCTCTCTCTCTCTCTCTCTCTCTCTCTCTCTGTTTCTCTCTCTCTCTCTCTTTCTTTCTCTCTCTCTAGGTGATTAGGATTGATTCATGGAGAGTTCTGGCAAGAAGAAAGCAGGAGATAAGAATCAATCCCTCAATAAACAATTTGTGCAGTGAAGTGGTGCAGTGGATAGAAGGCTGGGCCTGGAATCAGGAAGATGAGTCTGTTTGAGTTCAAATCTGGCCTCAGACACTTACTAGCTGTATTGCCAAAGCAATATTCACAGCACTGGTGGTGACTAAGAATATGCCGATGTAGTTCTCCACTGCAAAGTATAACAGACTCTCCATATGGAAGGCAGAAGAAAAACATTTATTCAGACACCAGAAAGTCAAATCCCCAAACCAGAAAGCCACGTCAGTCACAGTAGCCAAGAAGTCAATACATATTATCCCTGCAGGGGACAATGCCATTCCCAAGCCTCCTCCCCGAGCTGTGACCTTCCCCAAAACAAACAAATAGGAGTCTAAGCTGTGTCTCCCTGCATGTGTCCTTCCCTCTGCTCCACCCTTCCAGTTCCACCCTTTCAGCAAGCTCCTCCTACCACATGTGACTTAGGCTTCCATGTGATCATATGAGCTTATTAATGAATGGGAAAGATCTTCCCATTTAAATTACCTTTACACTAGCTGTGTAACCCTGGGCAAATCACTTACCCCTTTTTGCCCTAGTTTTCTCATTTGTAAAATGATCTAGAGAAGGAAATGACAAAGTACTATAGTATCTTTGTAAAGAATACCACAAATGAGGTGATGGAAAGTTGATCAAAACTAAAAAATGACTGAGCAACACCAACATAATGAGGAGGTCAGAGGAATATAGGTACATCCCAAGCTGCCAAACAATTTCTTGCTCTCCTTGCTAAGTGGAAAGACATAGCAGTTAAGGCCATCATTAGTTTAGAATATAAAGCATTTTGGGGCAGGATGCCGGAATATTATAAACAATATTACTGCATAAAGCAGTTAAAATAGTGGAAAGGAAAATGAACTCACTAAAATCTTTGCATAAAACAACTAAATGATCTAGATAATTTAAGACAAAAAAGTAAACAAGAAATGGAACAGATACAGTAGCATTTCTATAACAATCTGTACTTGTAATTGATGAACACTGGAAACACGATTGCACTCTACCATCTTAATTCTCAGTTTTCTGTATGTGAAGTAGAAATGGCACCCAGTAAGATGGTCAGCTAGAAATGACCAAAAAAGTTAATGTTTTGATGGATCTATGATCACATTAATATAGGTACTCCATTCAATGTTACAGATTTTATCCCATCCATGCCCTTTCATCCTGTACTATACATATATAGTAAATCAATAGGAGGTGTCCCAATTTTAAAGGAATTTAGTAATTGATATTTGCGGTATTTCAAAGATTCCCAAAGAATGGAAAGAAACACAAATATATCTCATTATTCCTTCCTTTTTCCTCCTTTCAGAAGGTGACTGAGAAGATAATCAGCAACTACTGAGTCACATGTCAGTTTTATCATCTCTATAACCTTTTTACCGCAATGGTGTAAGCATGCATAAAAGGAATTCTTGATGAAAAACATGAGAATAAAATGAGTAGGTTTTCTCAAAAGATTTTCTATTGCAAACCACATCTTCATAGTTACACAGCTGACTTAGAGGTGTCAAGAATACAAGATCCTGCTGGGCTTGTTTGTTGATTAAAAAAAATTGACTCTGTGAGCCAAAGTACAGCCTTTGGCACTCTTCTCAAAGGTTAAGATCATAAAAGATTACAAGAGAGATGCAACCACTGAGATAACTTTGTTCAATGAGCTTCTAATTTTCAGTCTCCATTTGAGCAAAAAACCCCTGAAAACAAACAAGTCAAGGAGATGAGTGCTGGCCAGTGGTTACCCATTGTCATTAAAGAAGTCCTGTAAAAAGTCTGAACTAGAATAGGGTTTCCTTAACCTGGGATCTGTCAACTTTTTATTAAAAATTTTTTCATAGCTATGTCTTAATATACTTTTTTCTCCTTGCAATCCTAAGCATTTATGAATTTTGTAACATTATTCTGAGAAGATATGCATAGATTTTACCAGACTGCCATAGGGATTCATGACACAAAAAAGGTTAAGAATACTTGTTATAGGTTGTGACATTCTCAAGATGTTCCTTATACAGGCGATGTTGTTAAGGTTATGATGTAATTGGATGGTCAAACCATTGGGTTAATCCAGAAGTACATTTATTTTGGACAGGATCTACAGACAAATTGTGAGCTGGGTCTTGGTCTAAACGATAAGATGAAATTGGGTTGGGCTGCATTTATGAAACTATATAGCATTTTCAGTGATCTCAACCTGCATCCAATTGGAATGGATCTTTTTTGGACATGATTTTTTACCTAGTGATAGGATTTGACTGTGAATTATTGAATATAATGATCCCAGAAGACTCAAAGTTGCATACAACTCAAAGAATAATGGAAAGATATATGGAAAGTATGAGTATGTTATAGCATATTGGTTATAACTTGCCCATGAGAAGTGGCATTAGGTACCATGGGACTTCAAAGTTGGAAAAGACCTTAGATATCTGCCCTCTAATTAAAAAATATTTATATCTTTTATTTTTACACTCTAATTTTTCAACATAACCCTTCTACTCTCTCTCTCTCTCTCATGAAAAGACAAGGCAGAAAAAAAGAAAAACATTAAGTCAAACTAAATTCTTTGCAAGTATAAAACCTGCTGTTGTAACTATTTTTGGGTACATAGGACTTTTCTTTCTATTTTTGTCTCATGCCTAGCAGAACAACCTTCTTATTTTACAGATGAGTAGATTGAGGCCCAATGGTCACAAATGTGCTAAGTAGCATAGCTGGCTGGCAGTCAGGCTCTTTTGGACTCCAGATCAAATGCTTTTTTTCATTACAACATAGGCATCTCAGCAAGGACAAGTATTTATAGGAAAAGGAGATGGGCCAGTCATATACTGAGAATAAAGGACAAGATGCTGGCAATCTGAGTGTGGCAAAACTATCCACAAAATATGAAATGAATCAAATGAAGGCTTCTGGCTTCCTTTGTGGAGGAATCATGGCAAGACATGGATGAGAATCACCCAGGATGAAAAGATATGGATTGTTTGAAATTTGTATTCTCAGATACAGAACTCACATTGATTTGCATTGAGATTCATACACCAAACGTAGGACCTGAAACATTTGTACATGTTGTGAGGTAGATGAGGCAGATACTATGATCTTCTTTCTATAGGTGGGAGATTACTTGACTATCCTACAATTAAGCAGTAGAGTAAATATTCAGGGCATCTCAGTGTTCTTTCTACTATACCACACTTTTGATTAAGGATGTAAAAACCAGAGTGAGAGGGCTTTAACTAAGAGTAATTTTGAAAAACTGGGAAATAAACAAGTCTCTATTTGTTGAGTAACATCTTGAAAAATGTTCTGCGACACGCCATTTAGAAATTGCCTTGTGATTGCTCTTGGCCAATAAAACTCAGGGATTTCAGTCACAGGAATATATTTTCTTACATCCTTTCACGACTAAATTGAGCAATAATGACAAAGAAGTGTTTTAGCTAATGAATAGTGATGTACACTAACATTCAAAGACATGGTGGTTTTTAAAGTTTGCATTTTGAGATCTCTATCAACCCTGGAAAGGCAGAATGCATTAAAGAAACACTGGGTTGATTTCTTTAGGCTTTAAAAGGTGCCAGTGGACTTAATTTAACATGACTACACTCCTAAAGTTTTGGAACAATTATTCCAGAGACTTGGTGTATAATTCCAACTACCGTTCACAGTTCAAGCATGTGGGCTTGACATACATTTTTTATCAACTTGGGAACAAAGCGTTTTTAATAAATCTTGAATAAAATGATTCCAACAAACTTTTAAGTTCAAAGTTTGTGTATATGTGGTTTGAAGGGATTTGGGTACTCTTTTGAGGTATTTTAAGTAGAAGACTTCATTTTTCAAAAATGAAATTCTGTGGATGATTGTCTATGGGGAGACAAAACGCTTTAGTCATAATGATAATAAAAAGAAAATGCCAGCTGAACTCAATTTTAATATAGTGCCCAGCTAGATCAGCAGAGTATTATAGAAGAACGCACTTAGTCTCTAGATCATGGAGGTACATTTCTGTTCTATCAGTGAATCAAGATGATTGCGGTCACAGGAATGTGACCTGGATATTCTTGTGGTTTAGTAACCATGGTGGCTTTTTTCCCCTTAAGGCAGTGAGAGAGATGAAGGATGTTATAAAAGGTGGAAAAATCCTGGAAACCATATTTCCCATTTTTTTTTGAAATCCAGAGTATTTTGCATACATTTACACAGGTGCGATAATTATATCCATTTCTATTTTGATACATTAGTGTACTTGTGATTTCATTGATGTAGGTATCCTCTCCACTGGTACAGATTAATGCTACATCCATGCTGTCTCTTCCTACTTGTATCTTCAGTTAATCAATCAATAACAAATATTGCATGTCCCAAAAATTTTAATGCAGTTTACAGCTGTCAAATCTTAAAACTGCACTAAGACTTTTGGCACACCCTACATTTATTAAGCACCTACTATATGCCAAGCACTCTGTTAGTCACTGGAGATACATGTATAAAGACTGAAATAATCCTTTTTGAAAAGAGCTTATGCTTTAATGGAAGAAACAATAAGTACATATAAGAATGTACACAGAATAAATATAAAATGAACAAATACAAATATATACAAAAAAGTTAAATACCATGTAGTTTTATAGGGACAACACCACCAACTGGGATCAGAACAGACTTCACAGAGCTATGTCTCAAAGGAATGGAGGTTCTGTATCAGGCAGAGGTGAGGAGGGAATATATTTCAGACAAGTGAGATGGATAGTGCCAAGGTACGGAGATGAGAGATGGAGTGTCGTGTGTGAGGAACAGAAAGGTCAATTTGCATGGATTGTAGAGTACAGAATGGGTCCTAAGGTCCAACAAGACCTGTCTAGAAAGATAGTGTGTTTTCATCCTTCGTTGCAGAAGAAGATCATGCCATCAGAGAAGTGATGATATGACTTGCACTTGACTTTGTTTTCAGTGAGGGAGGACTGTGCAGGTCACCAGCCTCACTTCTCCTCCAGAACCATCTGAATCCAGTGACCAGATATTCATCAGGATGACTGGAGATGACCCAGGATGAGGCAATTGGGGTTAAGTGACTCACCCAAGGTCACACAGCTAGTGAGTGTCAAGTGTCTGAGGTAAGATTTGAACTCAGGTTCTCCTGACTCCTGCACTGGTGCTCTATCCACTGTACCACCTAGATGCCTATCTAGAAAGATAGGTTTGGGTTGAATGGTATAGGGCAAGGGTGGGAAACCTGTGGCCTCGAGGCCACATGTAGCCTTTGAGGTCCTTGGGTGTAGCTTTTTAACCAAGTCCAAGTTTTATAGAACAAATCCTTTTAAGGACATTTGTTCTGTGAAGTTTGGATTCGGTCAAAGGGTGCATTTGAGGACCTAGAGGCCTACATGTGGCCTTGAGGTCACAGGTTTCCCACCCCTGGTAGGGCTTTGAGGCTAAAATCAAAATTTCCACTTTATCCTAGAGCCAATAGGGATCACCAGAGTTGATTGAGTAGGGGAGTCACATGATCCCGTCTATCTTGAAGTAAAATTACTTTGGCAGCAGTATGCACAATGGACTGGGGTAGGGATAGATTTGCGGTAGAGTGACCAGTTAAGAAGTTGTTACAATATCTAGGAGAGAGGTTCTGAGGATCAGAACAGAGGTGGTGGTAATGTGAGGGGAGAGAAGAGATCACATGTGAGAACTGTCCATGTATTCCCATAATTCCCACATAGAGCACCCACCCAATGAGTTAGAGATTTCTCTCTAGGTCTTCAACATTCTATGGATGTTGTTGTGGAATTTGGTTTGCCCATCTCATATTCCTTGGCCTTACTACATGGCTATGGTCTTACTACATTGACCTTTCCAATCATACACTTTTCAGATGATGTCTAATGTCACCCTTTGCATGGAAGTTGTAATTGTTATGTCCTGCAATTGTATCACTTATACCCACTATGCCTCTCTTCATTGCCTTTTGTATAACCCATGATTTTGAATCTTTGATTGAGGTGGTCTGTAATTTACAACCTTAGAGTATCATCAATCTATGAACTGATCCTGTGATTTCATTGGTGTGGGGTACAACCTCCCAATGCCAATACAAACCTGCAGGTTAGCACCATCATTGTAATCTATAGTTTTTGGAGAGTCTCTTTGGGGGCACTGTAATGTGCTCAGAGTCTCATAACCAATATGTCTTACAGGTGGGATTTGAATGCCAGATTTCTCTGACTCCAAGGCCAGGTCTCTATATTGCTTCTCATTAATAGAATATTTATGTTTAAAATGGTGTGTGTGTGTGTGTGTGTGTGTGTGTGTGTATGTTTTAGTTTGAAATATGGAAAGTACTGAGCAATAGCTGTGAGCTCTTCCACTAAGCATGTATACCTCTCCTCTGCCTCCAGGTGTAGCATCTCATCTCTTTCTTAAGGGTTTAAACTTGCAATTTTCAAGTTCACCATGGATGATGATATTGCTACCTTCATTGTGGACTATAGCTCTGAAATGTGCAAAGCTGGCTTCTCAGGACACCATGTCCTTGGGCTATTTCCTTTTTATTGTTGGACTCCTCAAACATTAGGGTGTGGTGATGGGTATGGTCCAGAAAGACAACCATGTAGAGGATGAGTCCCAGAGCAAGAGAGGTATTCTGACCTTGAGGTTCCCTATTGAACATGGTGTTGTCACCACCTCAGATGACATGAGAAGATCTGGCACCATACTTTGTATATTAAACTCTCTGTGGCCCTTAAAGAGTGTCCTGCTGCTCACAGAAGCCCCCTGAACCCTAAACCCAATAGAGAAAAAAGATGACACAAATTATGTTGACTCAACACCCCAGCCATGTACATTACATTATCCAGGCTGTGCTGTTCTTGTATGCCTCTGGTAGTACCAATGGTATTGTAATGGTGTGACCCATACTGTGCCCATCTATGAAGCCATGCCTTTCCCCACGCCAACCTCCATCTGCATATGACAGTGTGGTCCAACAGACCACCTCATGATGATACTGACTGAAGGAGGGTACAGTTTTACTACCGCAGCTGAGAGGGAAATCATGCATGACGTCAAGGACAAGCTGTGTAATGTAGCCCTAGACTAAAACAAGGAGATAGTGCGCATCTAGTTCTTGTCTGGAAAAGAGCTACGAACTCTCCCACAGACAGGTTATCACCATTTGTAATGAGAGGCTCAGGTGCCCACAAGCTCTCTTCCAACCATCTTTCTTAGGTATGGAATCAAGTGGAACCCACAAAACTACCTTCAACTCAACTATGATGTTTGATATTGACAAATCTGTAAGGATTTCTATACTAATACCACATTGTCGGTGGTACTGCCATGTCTCCAGGCATTGCTGACAAGATGTAAAAGGAGGTTATATTCCTAGTCCTGAGCACAAAAAAAATAGAACTCATTGCTCCAACTGAGTGTAAATACTCTTTCTGGATTGGAGGCTCCATTATAGCCTTTCCATCTTTCAGGAGATGTGGATCAGCGAGGAGTATAACGAATCTGAGTCCTCCATTGTCCACCACAAATATTTCTAAATGGATTGTCAGTATTTTTTTTGTCAAAAAGTGTGACATGATAATTGCCCCTCCCCCATTCTCCCCAAAGAGATGAGATTATCATGGTTTCATTTTTATTTTTCTTGGATCTTGACTCAGATTTAAAAACTGGAATGGTAAAGGTGGTGACCAGTCTAAGTATGTTGGAGACAAATATGCTCAAAGTTCTACAAAGTGTCTTCAGGACTCTAATTGTACTTAAAAAAAAAAAAAAGTCATTCCAAATATTTTATAATGCACTGTTACAGGAAGTTACTGGCCTCTACCAAGGATGACCCACTCTACGAAAAGGAGCCACTTAACATAATCCAGACAAGGGAGGGGGAGGGGAGGAGGCACTAATATTGCTTACTAAAAAAATCAAAATCAAAACCCAAACCAAAACAAAACAAAACCTCAGAACTTTTTGTATCTTCTGCCTTGCTACTTGTTCCTTTGTTTAATTGTCAGAGCCACATTAACCCCCTAATTTCCCTCCTTGTCTGCAACATAGATGTGAATGAAGTCCTTTTAATTATCCCCAGGACTTCAATGTAATTGGTGCCAGTACTTGGGCGAGGGGAACTTTGCTTGTAATACTGACTTTGAATTGGTTCAAATAAAAGTGCCCACATGTTAGAAAAAAGGAAAGAAGGAGCAATTTCCAAATGCAATCTTTCATTGATTCAATTTTATGCCCAATCAATACACACATACATATATTATACACACATATATATGCACATATATATATATCTATGTATATGTATTTGTACATGTATATATATGTATGTATCTGTAGCATTTGCTGAAAACATAAGTACTGATAAAACTCCATGGGCTTTCCATACAAATGTATTCTCAAATTTGGACGATAGGTTTCTTCACCTACTTGTTTTTCCCCTATGGATCAGTATTTTTCAGTGAGTATGGAGATCACCAAGGAACCCCTAATTATTCTAAGGTTTGAAGTAAGAAGCTAATGTCATTTGCAAAATGAAGTATTTGGAGATTTATAAAGAAATACTTTATATGAATCTTAAGTATCTTCTCCATCTCTGTGGTGAATACTTGGTTACAAATATTTCCTGGTTCCTCATCTCAGCTATGAATAATTAGAGGATCATTGAACTAAGTGATCTCTATGGGTTGGCTGTGTCAAGAAAAAATATACGATCTTAGCATTTGCATGGGTTGTACCTTGTTGTAGGAGAGACTTTATTTAAGGCTGCATTTTGGTCTACTAAGTCAAATTGATTTTTTTTGGTAATCAACCAACACATTGGTATATCATATATTAGTATATAATTCTCATTTAATTGTTTGACTGTGAAGGCAAGGTCATTTGCATAAAATTGTTTCTGTAAATATGCCTATTTTTTCTCTAATTTTTGAATTATACTGACCTTGTATGTCCCTATATTCCCTTCTTTTAAATATTTCATAATATTTCTAATATTTTATATAGTTGAGAAAGTAGTAACATAGATTGGATGCCGATGTATTTTTTCTGATAATAATAATGTCTGCAATTCTCCTCATTCTTTTTTTATGTACCCCTCTTTGACCTATCTTAAAAATCCATCCCTACTTACCTTTAAAACTGCGTCATCTATAGTGTGATTTTTTTTCTCTTTGTATTTTGTTGGACCTAACTGCTTTTTATAACTTCATTTCCTTGAGGGCTGTTTCTGTTTCCTCCTATAGCACATCAGGTATTCACTTGGAAAATCTAAAAGTGGTGGTTCTATTGCCATAAATTATGTGAACAGACCATCATAGAAAAGCTGACAAATATATTTCCTTTCCCTTTTGGTTATTGTTCTCTATACAGTGTCATCTTTAAATGTTGTTGGGATGTTCTCGCTTAGGTATGATACATGATAATTTTTCTGCAGACTTGTTTTTGTCCTCCTTTGCTGTATGGTGTGGGGATGCTACCCTTTTTCCCTATTTTGGAAGGTGATGCTGCTCATGCTTTATATTGCAGGCTTAATGTCATATTTTGCAAATGAGTTTGTAATCTAAAGCAATATTGCCCACAACATCCATATCCATAGTCATAGCTAGAGCAGTTACCCTCTTAGCAAGAAAATTAAATATTTACTGAAGTGGTTTGTCTGCTCTTTTAGTCTCACCCTAGTAGTAACTGTTTTATATCACCTAAACTTTCCTAAGAAAGGAAGCTAATAATAATAAATGACATTTATATAGCACTTACCATGTGCAGGCACTGTTTTAAGTGCTTTAAGTCTCATTTGGTCTTCACAGCAACCCTGGAAAAGTAGGTGCTATTTTATAGATGAGGAAAATGTAGCAAACAGAAGTTAAATGACTTGCCCAGGGCCATACAGCTAACAAGTGCCTGAAGCCAGATTTGAACTCAGTCTTCTTCACTCCAGGTCCCATGGTCTATCCACTGTGCCACCTAGTTTCCTTAGAATAAATATCTTTGCTTTTATCTGTTTCCAGTTTCCCAGAATCAATAGCTTGCTTAAATAGTTTGGACTTCAGAGAGTTCCTATACTGTACATTCCCTTTGAACCAGTCATACTACCTCTGGGTCTATATCCCAAAGATATCAAAGAAAGAAAGAAAATATTTCTGGCTGTTTTTTTGTAGTAGCAAATAACTGGAAAAAATTGGGGAATGACTGAAAAAAAATGTTGTACATGAATGCAATGGAATATCATTGTGCCAAAAGAAATGAAAAAAAAAAGGACAATTTTAGAGAAACCATGGGAGACTTGTTATGAACTAATGCAGAGTAAAGTGTGTAGAACCAGGAGGAACCATTTGTACACCAGCAATAACATTGTACAGATAAACAACTGTGCAAACACTGATCTACACAATGTGACCAATAGCAGTTCTGGAGGACATCTGATGAAATATACTGCCCACCTCCTGAAAGGTAATAGATTCAGTATGTAGAAAGACACATACATTTGAGGGCATGGCCAATGTAGAAGTTTATCTAGCTTGATGTTTGTTACAAGGGACTTCTATTTCTTTTTCTTGTCCAACGGGCATAGGAGTAGAAGGGAGAGAAATTAATTTTTGCTAATTAAGAAAAGTCACATTAAAATAGTTTGAGTTGGATCAGTTATAACTGCATGCAGTTCTTATCTGTATCCTATCTTCTAATTTAGTGTTGATTTTTTCCTTTTGCTCCAAATAGGCTATAGTCTTACACAAATAAATGATTCATAAATGAATCTCATGTCAGTAACATCATTTTCTGTCAGTTAATATATAATCAATTTCATCTTTTGTGTGATAACCTTCAGCGTTCATTATTTTCAATAATTTCTGTCTCTCTCAATGAAGAAAATATTTACTACATGGAAGCATAAGTTTTCTGAATAATTCACGTACCCTTGGCCTCTTTTATTTCTTAAATTTTGAACCACATTTCAGAACAAAAAGAAGTCATAGATGCTACCTACAAAATGATTTCTCCCAAGTCTTTAAGATGACTTAAGAATCCTTGATGGATGCAACCTCAGAGATAACTTTGTATCATGGTGTCAATGAGCCTTACTTCTCTCTAGGGGTATTTGCATTTTAGAAAAGAGTTTGTCTGTTAATTGATACAAAGTAAACATAAGATAAGACATGTATATTAGTCAAATGGATGGTCATAGAAGATCTCCAAAGAGCCCAAATGGAAGAGGGTGATGTTGAGATGATGATGGTGAGATCTTATAGATGTTTTTGTTTGTGGAGATACTCTTTCCAATTGATTGGAAAGCCCATGGAGCTCGTCTTATCAGTATGTATATTTTGAATATGCAAGCCAAGTCAACAAGCATTTATTAAGCTCCTATTATGTTCCAGGCATTCTGCCGAGCACTATAGAGAGGTAAACAGTGAGACTGAATTTATTTGGAAATTGTGCAGCACTTTCAATAATCTCAAACTGCTTCCTGACACAAATTCCCCTTGTTTAATATTGATTTTATTCTGGTATTGCTAATAATACAAATAATGGAACATTAACCTCCAAAGAAACAAAAGTGTGTCTGATGTAAAGGTCAGTGGGAAGAAACACTATGGGGTATAAATAGTCTGTAGCATACTACTAATATTGACCTCTATAAAAGTAGTGATGTGAAAATTGTTCTGTGAAGTTTGGTTTAGTCAAAGGGCCGCACTTGAGGACTGCAAGGGCCATTTGCGGCCTGGAGGGCTCAGGTTCCCCACTCCTGCTCCCTTGTTTCAAACCCCACAATTCTCTGTTCACAATATGAACTCTTTGAGGGCAGGGACTGCCTTTCTTTTTATGTGTATTTATATTTGTCATGATAAGAGAAAAGGGAAGGGATGAACATGAAGGTTTTGAGGTAATGGAGTAGGGGACATGAGGAAACTTAGGATAGATGGCCTCTATTTTCAGTAAAGCAGGAGAAACTCTAACAGAAAGCAGACTGGGGGAATCATTGAGAATTAAGAGAGGAAAAGGATTTGAATATCAAATTAGTGAAGTGGGATAGAGAGGCAAGCAATTTTGTGTGGCATCGAGGGCACAGTTGAGGTTAGATGACATGTCTGCGTGATGTTATGATTTGCAGTAGAATAGAAGCTCTTTGAGGATAAGGACTGACTAATTTTTGTCTTTATACCCCTTACACCTATTAGATGATTAATAAATTGTTGGGTTGAGTGGAATTCTTCCAGCAGGGTTTTACTGTTTGGAAGTATGAACAGAAAAGGCAGATAGTTGGGGTGATCTAGGGCTGAAGACATAACTGCTCGTAGGAGTGTGGGGCCAAGGTCGTCAAGACTGTAGATTAAGGGGGAATTGGCTAAGTACATGGTCCAGACTGTCAAAGGTGACAAGGCCAGAGAAGGAGTGATGGACTGGGTGAAAAGGGAAGGAATAGAACTGAGGTGAAGAAAAGGAATGGATTTGGGATGAATAAGTGATGAGGTGAAACAGCAGGAGTTTATGATTAGAGAAAAGCTTTGGAGTTCGAAGCCATGGAGCTGGCACTTATGAGTGGGATAATGTGATTGTGAATTACAATCCCTGTGGATGGCTAAAATGGAGGGAAATTCTGGGTCATGGGAACTGAGGAGGAAGAGATTGTAGAACTGGGAAGTCAGGGCTTTTTGAGTGGATATCAGTGTATATATTGAGATCCCCAAGTAAAAGGGCAGGAGTTGGATCAGAGAAAAAGACTTTGAGAAGTTGTAAAGAACCTCAACGAAATCAGGGAGTGGGAACTGGAGGCCAATAGGTTGTACCAATAAAGATGTGCACTGGGGAAACCTTTGTAATAACTTTCTATCCTGTAGAGGGCAGGTCCCCCCACATTAGGAATCATTAGAATATAGCAAGAGTTGTCCAACCAACAAAACAAAATAGCCAAAGTTTTCCTTTTGCAGTCTTTTATGTTTCATTTTCTGAATCCATTTTCCACATTCTACCTGCTCTGCCCTGATTCTAAGACTCTTACACTTTCATGCTCCTCTTTGGCTATACCAGGTCCTCAGCTCTCCTTTCCCAAACTAGCAGCCCTAAATTCAGAATTTCCCCTCTTGGCTCACACTTGGCTCACATAGTGTTAAAAGGCACTGACCAGGTGTCTGGAGATTAGCAGAGTAAAGTAATTTACAATGAGGTGTCAATGAGCCTTACTGCTCTCTAGGGGTATTTGTATTTTAGAAAAGAGTTTGTTAAACCTGAATAAATTGATAATTAGTAGAATGAGTAGGGTTGGTGGTGGAAGTGGACTGGAATTTGTGAGATGAACTATTCCCTTTCCTCTTACAAAGTCTGTCAGGAATAAAGTACAGTGAGTCAGCTTGCAGCTGCAAACTATGAACTTTTCATCTTTGCACTGGAGACCAAAGGAACTCTGATTCTGGAAAGGAAGAAAACCACTTCAGGGAACTGGAGTGCCCGGCTACTGTGTGAAGCCAGAGGTGGAGGGAGAAGGCTGCATGCAGTCACATACCTTGAAGAAACTATTGTCAAGAAATTCAGATTTGAGTCCACCAATATCTTCCTCTCTTGCTGCATCTACAGTTTGCTTCCTTCCTCTGTGTTCACAGTTTTCTCTTCTGTTGGGACTAGATGATGCTTAAGGTCCCTTTCAACTCTAACTATTTATTATTTAACAGGTATTTATTTAGCATCTCCTATGTATCCTGCACAGGGTGGATACTATATGAACTCAAACAGACCCACAGGGAATCTTTGTGTAATTGAAAGGAACATCAAGCATTGTGCTTTGCACCATAGCCACATTCAGATTAATTTTTCTTGGGGGGGGGGAACTGTAGTCTCTTCCATTCAATGACTAACTCAAAAAAAAACCTTTTCAGCCATTGTCACAGATAATCCTATTCAAATTACATTTCTGGACACTGGTACTTCCACTCTCTGCATGTGTCCTTGTAGAGGCAACTCTTTTAAACTGGCAAGATTTTTTTTTGACAAAATGTAGTAATATACTCCTATGCCTCATGGTATAATATATTTATCTTCATATTCATCCTTCCATGAGTGGTTTTGAAGTAGCTATGGCTTTTGCTAATCACTTAGTTTTTCAAGGATATCCTCAAGGAAATTACACACAAATATTTTTTAAAGATTAATCAATTCTGAGTTCAGAATACTAGGAGTACCATATGTGAGAAAGATATAGACAGAAAGATTCTTAACAAATATTAAATCTGGAAAGCACCTTAGAGGTTATCTACTCCAACCCCTTTATTTAATAGGTGAGCGAACTGAGACTTCCAGAGGGAAAAGATTGGCTCAAAGTTACAAGGATATATAATGCCCAGTTTTAGCCAGGACAAAAACCACAGTCTCCCAATTCTCCATGTAGTCTTTTCTATTTTTCCCATGCTATGTGGCTTCCCTGTCCAAATCAGCATTGGAACAGCCCCTCTCAAATAATCAGAGAGAGATGGATTCAGAAAAATATTGGCAGTTTTAACTCATTTGTACCACAACTCCAACTAGTCTAAGAATTATTAGACCCATTTCATAGATGTGTAGACAGCATCAGAGAATAACCCGTCCTTATGCTCTATGCACGCTGATCTAAGTTCTAGATTTCTTCCTGAATTTGTACTTCATTCAACATTTGCTAAGGACTTCCTGTATATGGAACCCAGGACTAGGTGCTAGATAGATAGAAAATTTACCTAAGTCTGGGTCTTTGCTTTCAAGAAACACTAATCTAATAGGGAGATATAACACAAGACAGAAAACTATAACACATTACACAGTAACTGTGCTAAAGGGTTTTAAAAGGGAATACGATGTGAGTTAGAACTGGGAAAATCCTGGAGGGAGTTGCCAGACTAGTGCCCATCTTTGTCTCCTCTCCAGTCTTCTACTTACCTGGTTCCCATTCCCTTCAATACTTGGCCCTGTATTTTCCTTTCTTCTGAGTCATAGCAACGATTAGTAACATTTATATTGAGTTTTAAGTTTTGCAAAGCACTTTAAATGCATCCTTTCATTGGGGATTTAGTCATCCTCGGTAGCTGAGGCTACTAGGTTTGGTTGCCAGTGGGATAGACACTTCTTACTGTGGGGAGGGATCGCAGCCTGGGGGGATGCCATTGCAGCTCTAAGTGGCCAGACCCCTGGCTGCCATCTCGGCTTTGTTTCCATTGTAAACACCCTCAGCTCAGAGCCAGGCTTACACTTTAACCAAGCCTTCATAGGCTCTGTCTTTAGGAGGCTCCCGGGGAATTAATGTCTGGAGGCTCAGGGGGAGCTTCTTGGTGGCAGGCAAAGCTGGCCTGGATCACACCCAGCAGGGCTGGGAGGTATGTTACAGCGAGGACTGGGATTCCTGGGCTGTGGCTGAGGCTGCAGGGTAGGTGGGGAGGAGTCAGCCAGTTGGGGGCTGCCTCTGTCTGCCAGCTAACAGGATAGGAGCAAGCTTGGAATGGAGCCTTTTGGGTCCCACTGGCTCACTCTGAGCAAGAGCAGCGCAGAGGTCTGGGATGGGTGCTATGTGGCTGCTGGGAGCTGGGAGCTGGCCAGAGTCTCCACCTTGCCCTGGTGCTCAGTGTGGGCCTCCAGGAATGTAGAAGGCTGTGTGGCCTGTGTGCACTGAGGGGAACTCTCTTGTCTAGAGCCATATGCCTGAGCAGCCCCTCCCCTAGCCCGACATGACCTCCCTCTGCCACCAGGTGGCTCCTGCACACTGTTTGCTATGCTCAAGGGATGGTCTGATAGGTGTTACTGATC